>JAJHZJ010000849.1:37500-80000 GCA_023548195.1 Bettongia penicillata ogilbyi | reverse complement strand
AGAATACGAACCAATTGGGTAAAAGTTACAGGGAGTAAGATTTCAGTTAAATACAAGGATATAGCTAAAAATAGACCTGGCTGCCATGTGAAGTAGTGAACTCATCGATGGAGTTGTTTGGCTTTTTTTCTGACAGAGACTATATGATCTAACAGGGAATATTGTAGAAGGATTCAAGCACACTGTGTGGAATGCAAAGTCCTTTCCCTTCTTAAATTCCATGATACCTAAGCTGCATGTCCTTTGGAACTTGAGAAAATTTAAGGACTTTGAGAAAACTCAGGCGTTGCTTGAGGGGAAAAAAAATCAATGGAAAGTCGAGGTCCAAAGTATAAAGGGACATGGCTGGCTACATAAAAACACTGAAAGTAAAGGAATCAGTGGTGTAGTATGAGTTATAGTCAGATTAAAAAGTCCCCAGAAGCCTCAAGAAGAGAAAGCCTGAATCAAAGAAAGCTGAACAGGTTTTCCAAGATGGCATCTAGACTAGGAGAGATGAATACTGCAGATTTTGTTGCAATAGTTTCACCGGACTGGGATCAGAGAGGAAGCAACAGGTCCCTTTAAGAAATCAAACATCCCTCTGAAATTCAACTAGCACTGGAAATGTGCGTCATATTTCTGCTTTGTGTGTCTATTTGCTATTTGTATAATCTCTAAAAATTATTTTGTATGAAGAGAATTCTCCTTTGATCCATTTTTGTTAGAACACTTTCAATTGGTATTGAGCTTTGCAACAGAATGATTAGAGAGGTTTCTGGAGCCCTCGTACAGATAACGTCACCCCTGAATGGCAGCCCAGCCGGTCATTCTTGTCTCTGACAAGGGAGTTATGGCAGAATGTAATGATATAGCTTATTCTCCTACATTCATGAACAAATTACAAACATTAGGTTTTAGATTGAGTATTTTTTCTTTCTTTTTTTATCTTTTTTCCTTTCCTTACTGAATCCCTCCTGTTGAGAGCCTTCTCTTGCCTTTGTGATCTGAGAATCATGAAAAGCAGGAGCTGGAATGCACCTTGCAGAGTATTTCAAACCCCTAGTTCTACAGTTGGTAAAACTGAGATTCAGAGAAATTAGGTGACTTGCTCAAGGTCAGTTGAAGCCAGTTCATGGAAGAACTTAAGATAAGGCCCCAGTCCAGCTGTATTTCCATTACAACACATCTTCTCTCAACTGAGCTGTGCTAAATATACTTACCAGTATTCACACTAAAACTCAGAGGACATTTAAGTAAAAGACCTAAAGGAAAAGAGCTGGTCAATTTTTGGTTCCCAACATATATTCCAAAAGATGCTGACCATAGGGAAAAAATAAAACACACAGATAATCTCAGGTTGAAAAACATTATAACTCCACAAAAAGACAGCTAGCTACAAAGAGTTGAAATCATTCATTTAGTAATATTTAAGTGTTACTAAGATAAATGAGTAAAAATGAACCCTTCAGTGGAGAGTCGCAACATGGCTAAAGACTGATTTGCAACCTTGTTACTTAAGTGAAGGACGTTGGACATCCTGTAAGCAATTCTTCTCGATAAATTTACAAATAGATACAAATACAGGCATCTGGGGCAGAAAACAAAGCAAAAGTTTCATATGTAAAAACTGTGAAATTGTATAGCCTTAAAAATGTCTCTGTAAGCAGAAATGTTTTCCATCTCCCTTTCACATGTAGTCTAGTATATATACATACATATATATGTGTGTGTATATATATATACACACAAACACACACACATACACATAGACTGATACACATACATATACACACACATATAAACAGTAGAAAGTACCATTTACCCATGTGACATACCTATTTTATATTTAATTGTCTAGCAATATCCTTCCTTAAATCCATCAAGTGGTGTCATAAAAGTATATACAAAAGAATATGCTGGGAACCAAGAAACTCCTTGAATATTTGGATTCATTTGGATAATGAATTACTTCACCTTCCCTGACACAATACACATAAACCCAATTGCAAACTTTTAAATTAATTTTTTCCACAATAAATTCAATATGTTGCTAATTTGAACTTTCACCTCTAGGTCAGTGCTACTAAAACCTATTAGAATGATCGGATTTACATTGCAATTCTTTTTCTTTTCCCTTCTACAATGGCACTAAAAAAGATTCAAGTGCAGGGAACAGGAAGACAGTAAGGCAAGGGGTCTGATTCAGAGTAGATCATCAACCCCCAAGTCATTAAGATATGATTTAAATCATTAAATATCTCCCTTCCCCTTCTCTAAAATTTATATATCTTACACAAAGTCAGAGCTAATAGAATATAACCAATTCAAACCAAAAATTATCAAGGAGTTCCTATGCATAAAGCATAGTGCTTAGCACTGTACAAAATAAACCAGCAGTTTTTCTGCTGGCCTGTGAGAAACTGTTCTTATCCCTAGTTAAGAAGGTACTTTATATATTTGTAAGGTGATTTTACAGAGGAAGAATTTTAAATTTCTAACTCAAATATTTAGTCATGAAAAAAAAATGTTTCACTCAGTATATGTACTCCATTTACCCCATATTGGCTATTGAAAGACTCTACAACATTGAACCATAACATGAAGCACCAATGAAAGTAACAAAAAGAGTGATTTTTTTTTTGTACAAATCAAAATATATTTACATGTTACCTTATTTTACACTCTTAACAATGCCATGGGGAAGGAAGGAAAGTCAAGTCAATCAGCAATTGTTAAACACTTTCTATGTGCCAGGAACTGTGTTAAAGATTGAGACCCAGCTCATCATAGAATAATAGTTTTTGATCTTAAATGGTCTAAGTAAAATTTTTAATTCAATCCCTTAATTTTATAGATGAGGAAACTGAGGTTCAGAAAGGTTAAATGACTCCCAATTTTATGCAGTTAATAAGTGGTAGAGATGAACGTTCAAATCTCGATCCTTAAGACTGTAAATATGGCACTTTTTTTAAAAAAAAAACAAAACAGACCAGAATAGCAGAAAGTACTTAGTGACTAAACTGAAGGACATGGATGGAAAAATGGAACAGATTTTCAATATTTTCATAGAAATATATTCCTTATCATTGATAACAGTGGAACCAGCATATCTGAGCACCCGTGACTCAGTAACAAATGTAGTTTATGAGTAGATAGTAACACCAAGTATATACAGAAAGCAGTAACTCCAACCCAGAAGTCAAATGATTTTTGTAGGAACCGAGGAGTGAATTTTCAAGAAAATTCAAGGAAAGAATAGTTACCACACGCACGTACAATTACAGCATTATTAGGACTAAAAAAACAACTGACAAGACATTAACAATGACTGATCAATAAATAATTTCCAGATTATGACACAGCTGAGATTAAGCCATCGAGTTAACTCATCAGTAAAACTAACTTGGACAGGACCCACAAATGGAAAATAAACTAGGTCTATTATGGAGCTCTGTAAGGCCTGATCCTTAAAGAAAGACTGTCATATTTTTCTCTCTGTATCTCTAGCATCTAAAAAGATGCCTTGCAGACAGCAGATGTATTCAAATGGTTGTTGAATTCATTTGGGCCACACGAAGAAACTGTGTAGTCCTTTTCAAGATCGAAGATGGCTTTGACACCAAAACTCAAAAACAAACAAACCGTATTCTTCCAGTGATACTCTACGACTGTACTCTATGACTGGGAGGGAGGGGTAATGAAATAATGGAATAACATAATCTTTAAAAAATAAAATGGCAAGTACCGCAAAGGGAACAGGTGAGATGCATGATGAATTTAAGCACACTGTAATATATTAACAACTGTTACTTGAAACAGGAATTGACAGAAGATAAGAAGAAAACATATGGTTAGGAGAAAAAAAAGATGGGTTGGTCTTGAATGTTGAGTAAGTGATAAATAGCTCAGTGGATAAATCCTGTATGAAGCACCTGCATCTGGAAAAGAACTGCATAGGGTTATGAAAGGACTGGAATTTACACAAGTCCAAGGAGAATCAAATTTATAAGATTCACTTAAGTAATGAAATATAGAAGTGACCTAGTCAAGTCACCTGGGCAGGATGTGATAGGGGATGGTCAACTTGGAATTAGGAATTCAGCCTCCGAAAACAACTAAATGTGAACTAGCACCTAGAGCACAGGGTTTTTGTGAGGATCAAATGAGATAGTTTGTATTAAAGCTTTGAAAAAACTAAAGCACTTTTGTAAATTATTCTAAGAATTATTCTAAGTCTCAGTTTCCTTTTTTTTCCTTTAAATGAAGATAATTTTTACTACTTAGTGTTGTGAAGTGTAAGGGAAATAATAGTATATAAATAACCTTAAAGTCTCTATATAAATGTCAGTTATTACACCATCATCTTCCACTAATGATGTACAAAATGCCTCATTACACTACAGACTTGTCCAAAGGCCTTATCAGTACATTGTATCAGTATATATCAGGTCCTTCTATGTTGGAAAGTCTTCAGGAATGAGCTTGGATCTTGTAAAGGTCTTATGAGTAAGAACCTAGTAATGTTCAGAAAGGTTCATATGCACGGATATTAAAAGCCTCATTTTTAATTAAGTTGAACATATCAAGAAAGAAATATTTCTTTAAAGTTTAAAGTCCTTTACAGATTCTTTCCCCTTTAGGAAAGTGTTCAAAAAGCTCAGGAACAAAAATCGGGGAGTTGGGAAAGGATTAGAAGTGGTGATGCAATCAAGAGAAATAACTGGGGTTTTTTGTAGTTAAAATGATTACCTCCTCCCATCCTCTGAAGAGATGAGAGCTACGAGCACACCTATACAAATTAGCTAATAAACATTTATTAAGGGCCTACCAAGTGCCAAGTATTAAGGATACAAAGAAAGGCAAAAGACAATCCCTGTTCTCAAGGAGCCTTCAATCTAATGGGAGAGAGAACATGCCAATAGCTACGTACAAGCAATTTTGTGGCTCAGTCACTTCAGTCACGTTTGACTCTTCATGATCCCATTTGGGGTTTTCTTGCCAAGGATAGTGGAGGGGTTTGAAATTTCCTTCTCCAGCTCATTTTACAGATGTAAAACTAAGGCAAACACCCAGCTAGGAAGTGTCCGAGGTCAGATTTGAACTCAGGATGATGAGCCTTCCTTCCTTCAGGCCCAGAACTCTATCACCTGCTCTCTGAGGGGATTAAAGTATTAAGGAGAGGAGATTCCTTTGATTATTCTAGGAGGTTATTAGAAGGAGTAATAAAGAAGGGAAATGAACAGCTTTTAAGGATTGTTCTTTGAGACTGAGTAGAATGTTAAAAACCCCAAATCTGTATTTTGGGTAACAGTACGCATTTTGTGACCTTTCACTTGTTCAAGATTCCTAAAGAACTACTAAAAATTGTCTTAGGTATGGTGATGGTGGAGGCCAGGAAACTGTCAGTTTGGACATTTCTCCTAAATTTTAGAAATGCTTAGAGTGAGATAAGATTAAATGAAGAAATATTGTTTCTGGCAGATATGTGCCTAAAACACAGAGGAAGAGTATTAATATTTTTCTTTAATATTCATTCATCACCAGAGGATAGACCACTAAGTGATGACTTTCAGCAATAGAAATGTAAGGTGATTGTCTACTAAGGTACGTAGTGAATGAACTAGGGGAGGATGAACCCACAGAAAAGAAATTCCAGATACCTGAAATATTAGTGATGATATCAAACATTTAAAGAGGTCCCCTGCTCTATTTTGTGTACTTAATGGATTCCAAACATTAGTGGATTCTAGACGAGTTAAAGCTGAGTACAATATGGTCTCTGTTCAAAACAAATGGCTCCAACCACTTTTTCCAAATAAAAAAAAATGTTCTATACCTGCCTATGTCCTGGTCTTGGCAGTATATAAGTTGACACTTTTGTGCTTGCTATTACTTTCAATTTGGTGAATAACTTGGCCCTAACTGAGCATGCTTTAAATTGATTAAGTTACATCTGGTTAAAGATGGGTTGAAACACATAATTTCTTAAAATGTGATCCAGGTGAAATGCATCATCTTCCTGGACACAAATCTCCTATTACATGACTTACTGGAAATTAAATTCAATGAAACAATCAGGATGAAAAAAGTAAATATTTTTAAAATGTAATGCACATTCTAACATTTTAAAAACACATTTACACAGTAAATGAAATAATTTTTAAAATTTCTAGTATAATTTAAAAGTACTATTGCAGAAAACAAGAAATTACACAATATACAAGGTACCTAACTTTTTTGTTCTAGTTAAATTGTTTAAAATAAATTGTAAAAATGGTCAATATTACACATCTATGAATCCACAGTGCATGTACAGATCTTTTCCATGTATGATCAACCAATGATAAGCCAGGGCCATCACTCTCTTTTCCAACCATTCATTTATTATGCATACAGGCATACATACAGCTACCTAGCTTATGGCTGTTGTTGTCTTAGGCGTTTTTAGCACATGGTGTTCGGTATACCTTTACTTGCTATGTGACCTCAGCCAAATAAATTCCTCTTTCTGTGGCTCAATCTCTGTACCTAAAAAATTAAGGACTTCAAACTAAGTAATTTGTAATGAAGTTTCTTGACCATTAATATCCTATGATTAAGTAAAAAAACCATGCATAGGCTAGTTATGCTATTTTTCTTTTTAAATAACATCTTGGTAAAAGTTCTTCTGAGGCAAGTTGATGTCATTAACATTAAGGAGCAAAGTGCTAATATACGTCACAGAATGAGAGAGCTAGAAGAGATTTCAGTCATGAAACAGTAACAATATGCCTTCTACAACACCTGCAACAGGTGATACATTGTTATCACCTGCTTCTTACTGATGAATGTTGAGTGGTTGTGGATGGGCAGTTAGGTGGCGCAGTGGATAGCGTTCTGGTCTTGTAGTCCTGAGGATCTGAGTTCAAATCCAGCCTCAGATACTTGCTAGCTGTGTGATCCTAGACAAATCACTTAACCTGTTTGTCTCAGTTTCTCTTCTAAAAAAGCTGGAGAATGAAATGGGAAACTATTCTGCTATCTTTGCCAAGAAAACCCCAAATGGGATCAGAGAGAGTCAGATACTATGGAAACGAATTATCAACAACTGTAACAGTCATGATATGTGTATAAAAGTAGCAGGAAGGACAGCACCACAGAAAACTATGATTTGGTTTTCCCAAGACTGCTTTTGTATTGTTTCCGTCAGTCAACAAGCATTTATCGAAGATTTACTCTGTGCTAGGCACTGCACTAAGCTCTGGGGATACAAAGGAATACAAAAAATGTCTCTGCCAGGAGTATGGTGGACCAGCTTTCACTGGCTATCAAGAGTCATTGTTAAGTATTCAGCCTGTGGATACCTCAGAAATCTACAAACCTTACAAATCAGGGCTTGATTTAGTGTCTTGTTGATTGTCTCACAAAGTGATGAAGAAAATGTTAATATGAGATGAAGCTTAAGAGTGTGTCCCTAGAACATGCCCACTGGTCCCCTCTTGTTAAACATTTACCAGCATGCCCCTTGCTCCCTGCCTTCAAGGAACTCACATAAAGATGAAGGCAGCAACACTTTACAGATGCTATCTCATTCAATCCTCACAATAATCCTGAGGTAGGGGTTGTTATTATCCCTATTTTATAGTTGAGGAAACTGAGACAAAGACTAAGTGATTTACCCAAGGTTACACAGCTGAGTGTCTGAGGTCAAATTTGAACTCAGGTTTTCCCAACTCCAGGCCCAGTCCCCTATTTGCTCACTGCACCGGTTGTCTTAATTTAAACTGTTCTCCATTATTCGGAGTGAATGGGTCTATTAAAGTTTCCTGAGGATCAGTACTGAAAGGGGAAGAAGGAAAATAAGAGTGAATACACATTTATTTAGCAGTTACTGTGCACCAGGCTGAGTTCTAAGTACTTGGGGATACAAACAGAGACAAAAGAAAATTCACCGCCCTCAATCTAATGGAGAAGACAACATATAGAAAGGAACAAAAGAGGGGGGCAGGGGAAGATTATATAGAAATGAGGGGAGCATAATGAAGTCCTCTATTCAGGGAGGGAGATGATCTGAGGAGGTGAGTTTCAGTTGATTTCATCTGGAACAAAGATGGTTTCTGGAGATCAAGAAATCTAGAAAAGTAGCAGGATGGGGAATAACGAGGTGAATTCCCAGAAAGTTCTCCATGAATGGTAGAGGATCTCCAATCAGGAGAAAGGAAAGGCTACTAGTTTAGGGTTGCTGAGGAGTGGTGAGTTTTAGAGATGAATTCTTCTTGCAAAATGATGAGTTTCTGGAGATCATGAAGTCCAAGAAAGGAACTGGGTGGAAAGATGATGAGGAAAATGAAAGATCAAGGGAGTTTTAATAGTTATATGCTTTAAGATTGGCAAAATACTTTACATATATTATATTTAATCCTGGAAACAACTCGAGGGGAGGAATATATCATTATTAACCCCAATTTGAAAATGAAGAAATTGAGACTTGGTGACATGCCCAGGGTCACAGACCTAATTTTTAAGGCAGGATTCAGATTCAGGTCTTTTCGTTCTATCCACTGTTCTGCCTGTCAAAGGCAACACAAACCTTCCAGGGAGGTAGAGAGAATCAAATGAAATACATTTGTTAATCACTTTGCAAACCTTAATGCACTGTATAAATACTAGTTATTATCTGTATTATCATTAGTAACCTCAGGGTTATCACTAATAGAGAAAAAGAAAAAAATACACACTTTTAGCGATGTCTAGGTCTGGCCATGGATATATTTATTACTGGTGTTCTGATTCTATCTTCAATGTGTCAGAACTTTCTAGAAGCATGCCCTTCCACTAGATGAGAATGTTTTTTCTCGGGAAACCATGGATCTTAGGTTTCTTTGTATTTCTATAAAAATAAAACTTGCAAAGCAGGACTGTTGTTTTAAGGCATACCAAAGATATGCACACAATTAAAATCCTCCCCTAAGTAACTGAGAGGTCAAGGACTCTGGGGGAGGCAAATTTTTCCCAATGGTAATAGATATCTATTGATACTGAGGAGAACTGGTGATAAGCTACTACTGTGCTCAAACATGTAAAGGAACCCTGAACGCATCAAAAAGAAACTGCCCCTTATTTATCAGAAGACCCATTATATACAACTACCATGATGGAGAATAAAATGATTATTTCACCTTTTCCTTCAGAAAGATGAAAATATCAATTATAATTTCTTTGTTAAAATATATAACACTAATTACTTCTAACTGGAAAAAAAAGAAATATTTATCAAGGGTATGAATATATGAAACTCACTAAAATGCAAAATAGCACAAATTATTAGCTATCTCCACCCATCTCCACTCAATAACCAGCCCTACACCAGGGCAAAATCAGAAATCAATTCAATGAACAGAAATAAAATCAATCAACAGTAACTCATTAATGAATTAACTCACTAGCACTGGCTGTTGGTCTGTCTTATATCTCGTACTAAATTAGGTACTCTGGGAGGAAGAAAATAGCAAAAGAGATAAGAAAGAGATGAAGAAGAAAGGGAGAGAAGAAAAGCAGGTACCTAACTGGGTAAGAAGAAAGAAATAAAAAATGGGAAAATGGAGGCAGGGAGAACAAGGAGAGGGAAGAGAGGAAGAAAATATGGTTCCTATCTTTAAGAAATTATTTGGAAAGATGATGTTTCAAAACGTATGCACAATACATATATGCATGAAACAACCAAAAAACACGAACAAGTGAATTGTGTTTTAACATGTCATACATGAGTATGGAAGGAAAAGTTAAAGGAGGTGATAAATATGAAATTCAGTTATTCAAGGAAGAAATTTTGGACATGGTAAATCTTGAATTCTATCTTGATAGAAGTTTTGTATTCCTACCTGCTTTTGGACTTCCATGACATTTAAATACCATAGATGTTTTATATGATTTATGACTTTAATTTTCAATTTTTGAAAGATTTAGAAAACATACCAAATTCTAACAACTACAGACAATAGTAATTTACTTTAAAATGAACCATTTTAACAATACTATTTCAAATTATTTGAGAATTTTTTTAAAAAATGGATTAGTTTTAACAAAAACAACTGGATTTCTAAATGATAATAATGTAAAATTGATGTCAAATTCTTAAAAGTAAGGTAAAGGAAGTACCCTCAAGCTGAAAGAGATATTTCTTGAGGTATAGCTTAAACTATATGATGGAAAAAATAATGAATTTGATAAATATCAGAGGAAGTGAAGTTAGCCATGACAATGCAACTAAAAGATCATTAGAAAGGAAGTCACCAAAGACCCATTTCTGCTATGCTATACTTTTCTTTCTGGGAAATCTACTGTCTGGCCCAGGGGGGAAGGGGAAGGGAAGGACCTGAAGAGAAATGAAAAAAATCCAAAAGGCAGAACATGATGTTTTCCTTTTATTTGCTTCCTGGAAGTCTTACATTAAGTCTCCTTATATCTATATCTCAGTAGGTCCATTATTCATATCTGTCCCCCACCTCCAAACTCTGGCCCATTTCCAATTTCCTATTCCTATTGAGGGCATCACTCTCCTCCAAGTCACCTCGACTGAACCTAGGTGTCATCTTGAATCCTCACTCCCTTTCATCCCACATATCCAATTAGATGCAAAATCTTGTGGCTTCTACTTTCACAGCATAGGTTCCCTTCTTTGGACTCACACAATCACAACCCAGTTTAGGTTCTCACTGCCTATCCTCAATTATTGTAATCGTTTTCTAATGAGCCTCCCTCCCTCAAACCTCTCCCCACTCCTATCTCTCCTCCACTGACCTGCCATGAGTTTTTCCAAAATATATCATCCCCACGTCCTATGAGATCCAATGACTACTCATATCAAGATCAAATATTAATTTCCTTGTTTAGCATTTATAACTCTTCTTAACTTACCCATTCCTACCTTTTCCGTCTTCTTGTGCCTTACTTTCTTCCAGGTACTCCACATTTCTCCAAGCACTGACCTTGAACATGACTTCCTTGTTCCTATGCCTGGAATGTTCTGCCCTCTCATCTACACCTTGACTTCTTTCAAGACAGCTCAAATTCCACTACTCCAGACAGATTTTCCTAGTCTCCCTCAGCTGCTAATGCCTTTCCTTCAGAATATTTTCCATTATATGTTGATTTCTCCATTAGATAGAAACTCTTTTTGTCTTTCCTTGTATTTCTAGTGCTTAGCATGGTGCCTAGTTAGCACTCAATAAATGTTTATTGACTTGACTTTCCAGGTAGAAAATAACTACTTTACAATCAAATATCTCCCTAAAACAATTAGGAAAACAAAAAGAAACCTTTCTGTGAAGATGTTACTACACAGGGAATCAAATCCTTTGCCCTGCAAATGTGACCAAGATGTATTTTTTAGAGCGCACTCATTGTGGCCTTCATCTACAAAGAAGATCCACTCTCACTAGAATTTGTACTTTTGAATTGTCTTCCTGGGGCTGGTGATGGATTCGTATTTACCTAATTACATCCTTCCACCCAGATCTCTTTGTAAACAATGGCTTGATTTGTAGGGTGGGAGGAGAGGGTGAAGAAAGTAGTCTTCTGCCTTGGATACAGCAAAGCTAAAGCGCTCACAGGGAGAACAAACCTGTTCCTGCCTTATTAATGACAATGTTCAAAGCAACTGAACTAATCAGACACAACTAATAACAAACCACTGGTTTGGAAAGAACACTTAGCTCAGGTTCTAGGAGACCTGGCTCTGTCACCTATGACCTTGGTCAAGTTCTTTCAGTTTTCCCTTTTATAAAATGGGGAAAATAACACTGATAACATAGAAGGTGTTACTTTTTTTGTTTTGTTTTCATAGAATCTCTCATACAATGTTAAAAGGGCAGCTAGGTGGCACCATAGTGCATAGAGAGCTGGCTCTGGAGTCAGGAAGACTCAGTTTCCTGAATTCAAATCTGGCCTCAGATCTTTACTATCTGGGTGACCCTGGGAAAGTCACTTACCCATGTTTGCCTCAGTTTCCTCAGCTGTAAAAAAACTGGAGAAGGAAATAGCAAACTAATTCAGTATCTTTGCCAAGAAAACCCCAAATGGGATAACTAAGAGTAGGCTATTGAACCAACAAAATACAGTATTAAAAGTACATTTCTGATACATAAACATATGCTTTTATTAGTGATGATACTACAGATAATAAAAATAACTAGGAAGGTCTTTATCTCTGGGAAGTTTATTCCCATCTTACAATCTCTAAATAGAGGCAAATTAAAAAAAAAAAAGCAAAGTAGTATTAGAGACAAAAAATGGAAGGAAAAATGAAGATGAAATTAAAGAGACTAGGAAGCTTTGACTAGCATAAATCAGAGGCACCAGAATGGAAAGAAAAAGTTCCTGTAAATATATAGGTAACCAGTTTCTTGAGAGATGGCTGGCTCACAGAAACACAACTTGAGTAAACTGACTGATTTTTTGTATAGTTGATGTATAGGCATGCATAAAATTTAGGCTATGGGTGTGAGCACACCAAGCCCACGATATATGAGGCTTATGAGTAGGTGTTTAATTTATATATGTGTATACATATATATATACATATATATATATATATATATATATATATATGTATGGAATGAATTGAAGTTCTTTTTCCTCTTGAGGTACTGCATGCAGAGCTGAATCTCTGTCCCTATACCAAAAAGAAAAAAAGCAAAAATATGTGTCAGGGATCAAGAGGATGTCATGATACAATTTCATGGCCTCAGCCTCCAACATGCAGTGGTCCCCAAGGAAGAAGCTCACTCAGGTGAGGGACAGTCAGTATCCCTAGCCTACTGTAGAGTTCGTGTTATATCACTCTCTTTATTCAGATTCTACTAATAAATAAAGGACTCAGAAAACTGCCACCAAGGTAAAGGACTACGACTTACCTTGTCAAGCAGGAACGGACATTTACAAAGCAATCACAAGGAACTCAGAACAGGTCAATGCATTTTTAGCAGTCCTCTCTGCTAGGAGTCTTTTTTTTCTTTATTGCTTAAGGACAACTAATAGGCAGCATACATCACAAAACCTCAGAACTGAAAGTGACAGAAGAGGTCATCTAATCCAACCCATTCTTAAACAAGAATCGTTTTTACAACCAGGATGGGTGTTCACCTAGTTTTTGCTTGAATATCTCTAGGGAGGAGGAATCCCACTATCTCCCAAGGTAGTCTATTTCTACTTTTGGACAGCTCTGCCAGGAATTTCTTTTTCTTTATTTACACAAAGCACAATTTTCCTCTTAGTGATTTCCCTACCACCACCACTATTCCCCACCCAGTTGGTCCTCATTCTGCCTTCTGGGACCAGGAAGATCAAATCCCATTCCTTTTTTTTTTAATGGGATAACCCTTCAACTACATGAGACACCTGAGGCAGCCTCCTCTCCTGAATCTTTTCTAGTTCTTGATAAAAATCCCTAATTTAACTGACTTGTGCAATCTGGAACGTCTTCTCCTCTCTATTAAGTTCTGACTTTTTTTTTATAATAGTATTTATATACTGCTTTAAGGTCTACAAAGTGCTTTATATATACATACATACATACAATGTATATATACATACATATACACATATGGTATGAGAGTGAATACAGGCATACACACACACACACACACACACATACATATATATATACCTTTGATCCTCACAATAGCGCTATGAGGTGACTGCTATTATTATCCCATTTTACAGAGGAGGAAACTAGGTTAAGAAGCTTTCTAATGGTCACGCAGATTGGGAGTATCTGAGGCAGGATTCAAATTCAATTCTCCCTGATTGCAAGTCCTTTGCTCTACTTACCATCCTCTATACCATTCAACTATTTTTTCTTTTAAAGCTTAATTCTAGTGTCACTTCCTCTGTGAAACCTTCCTCAACTATTCTAATGTTCAATCATCACACTCACACTCTGAAGTAGTATACCTTTACTTCCTGTACTACTCATTTGAAATTTACCACACAATGGGTAGTGTTATCTATCATGTAACAGATCTGTCGTTTTTCCCAACTAGACTGCAAATACCTTTAATGAAACAAGCACTTCTTAAACTTATTCACCTACAGTCAGATTCTGCATGATTCTTTGCCTGGGCAAATAGATGCTAGATAACTCTTTGGCATGCGATTATAGATCATCTAATCCAATTCTCACATTTTATAGATTAGGGAAATGAAGTGAAGAAAGGTGGAGTGATTTGCCTAACATCTCATGGACCACTAAACTATTGTGCCCACTGCTGCTAAAAAGTAAGGTGTGGGGTTGTTTTTTCTGATTTACTCCATATTTAATTCAAATTCAAAGAAAATGGGGACAGCACAACAATACTTTAGAAACACCTCCTGCAAATCATTTTCAAAAAGCAATAAAGTAATAAATTTATTTTTGATCATTTCAGATTAATAAGCCATGGCAATGTCCAGTTCATAAGCAGCAAGATAGTACCCTGAAAAACACCTTAGTAAAGGAAACCAAAGCCCCTCTATGGGTTTTGTTTCTATACTTTGAACCCATAGCTGAGTAAGGTGATATCAAAAAGCTAAAATGTAAGGGCTTTGATGGCTCTACAATGGTCGTTAACTTTAAAATAAAAAAGAAATAACATGTTCATTTAGAGAACAGGAACCGTATTTTCATTGACTATAATTTCATGTAGTTCAGCAAAGTTCAGTTATGCTAAGATCACACCCAAAGTTTGGCATTATGAGAATGCATCTTTTGTACTGCCAAGGGAGAAATTTTAAATTTAAAATATTTATTGATATTTTTCACTTTTATATCACTTTCGGAATCATTTCCTAGTACATACCTCACCTCATTCATTTGAAGAACCAATGCGGTGGTATCATTTAGTCATTCATTAAAAAAAGTGTCTACAGGCTTTCTCTCTTTCCAGTGAGTCTTTATCATTCTTGTACTAAGTGCTGTTAACCTTCGGGCTGAATTCTTCTTTATGATTTTTTGGGCATTTACAAATGCTTATAGAGGTGCCAGTCAAAACCGTCATGATTTGATCTGACAGTTACCTTCTCTGTAACGTTTTTGGAGGTAGGAGAGAAGAAGAAGTTGTGATAAACAAGTCAGAGAAAATCTAATACTGCTCTGCAATATTCCTTTTAGGAGCTTAGAAAATGACATCCATGGGGAATAAGCCAAGGGTGGTTCATACTCAAGCACATGGCGAATTGCTGTTTCATTGAACTGGGATGTTAATATTAAGGATGGGTAAGCCCTGCTGTGTCTTGAGTTTGTTAAGTGTCTCAAAACGATTTTTCAAATGTCATAGGCTGAGCAAAACCCAAAAACACATTTCCTCAGCACTTCTTCGTTTTTAAACCCATATGCATTTTGAGGGAAGTTTAATTCATATGTTTCTGATTTATTTACATGTAAGTCATCAGAATGTTGTTTTGCAAGAACTATTTGATGTCCAGGAAGCCTGCTGAGCCTTTCCTTTGAGGGTTTCTTTTTTTCCTTAGAAACAGGAAGTCATGATTTGCAAACAGTTAAAAAAAATTCAAAACAAAAAGGCCCTAAACATTCAATCTCTGAAAGGTTTCCAATGCTGCTCAAAATTTAGAAAACATGAATTCTGGGTAGAGTCTTTAAATTGATGAACTCTGTTCTCCTGATCTTAACTGATGTTTCCCTTTTTAAAATGAGCAATTTCTTCCTTGTGAACATGGAAGTGCTTATTTATAATTTATGAATTAACAAGAGCAGGCCCTAAAAGATGAATATACATGTATGTATGTGTATATGTATACATATACGTGTGTATATATGTATATATACATATACATATATATTCTCAGATTAAATATAAATATATTCTCAGATATTATATATACATATATATATTCTCAGATTAAATTAAATAAATATAAATATATTCTCAGATTTTATAGACACACACACATATTCTCAGATGAAATCATCCTGCTTTAAGGTTTTCAAAGAGAATTGAAATCCTCACATCAAGAGTGAGAAAAAAAAATTATTATTTGTCCATGAAAGAGTTGTTTTAAAAATGTGAACCCTATAGAGTATGGAAGAACTACATTTTTCTTCACTTCTCCATTAAATTCATACTTAAGTTCCCTTAGTACTTTGGGTTCTTGAAGACATGCCAGCAGAATGCAGACCCTGGAAGGTTCTGTATCATACAAAGGCTAAGAGAATTACTGCTGTTGGTCTGTTGCCTTGGAAGACTGTGAGCTCCTTGAGCCCTGGGTCTATATTGTGGCTCTTTTCGCATCCCCAATTCTTAGCACAGTGTTTTGACACATAGTAGGCTATTAATAAATGTTAATTCACTGAATGATAAGAATAACGTAGGAGGGGGTCATCATAAAGTAATAAGTTATTTTACTCAGAACAACTCATAATAAGCACACATCAAGGCACAAAGGAGTTGTGATCTGCAACAGCAGAGGGAAGACAAAAATCGATAAAAGCATGGAGTTTTCAAAGTACTGAACCATTCTTTCTTTGTATCACCTACATTTGCCCCTGTACCCCACTCTGCTGACTCACAGAGACTCATCCTATATAACAAACCACTTTTAAGGGAAAAAAAAGCAGGGGAAGTTTTAAAAAAAATCAGCCTGACTATGTAGTACATTGAAAAAATTTAATAATATACTATAATAATATATGATATATAATATTAATAATATATTAATATTAATTTAATAATATAGAATAATATACTATATATTATAATATACTACAATATTCCACACATGTGGTCTGCCCTGCAAAGGAATGGGGCTAAGTGTCTTCTCTTCTCTCTCCTTTGGCACCATTTCTTTTCTGTAATTTTATGGCATTCATTTTTTATTGTTTTGCAGCTATTTTTTTTCTTCCATTTATATTGTTATATTTATTCTGACTGTTTCCTTGCCTCTGTTTATTTTGCATCAGTTAACACAACACTTTCCATGCTTTTCTGCATTCACTCTATTTGCCCTTTCTTCCAATATACTCCATTGCATTCATGCATCACAATTTGGCAATTTCCCCATCAACAGAAATCTCCTTTGTTTCCAATTCCTTGCTACCACAAAAAACGTGCTGCAATCAATATTTTGGTGCACATATGATCTTTCTGTGTTAATGACCTTCTTAGGATATATGTTTAGTTGCATAATCTCTGGGGCAAAAGGTATAGATGGTTTGGTCACTTCATTTGCATAATTCTAAAAATCCTTTCTAAAAAGGTTGTACTAATTCCAAGATCCACCAACTATGCACTAGTGTGCCTGTCTTCCCATGAGCCCTAAAACATTGACTATCCTCATCTTTTTTCATCTTTGCTAATTTACTGGGTATGAAATGCAACTCAGGGGTTACTTTTTCATGTCTCTTATTATTAAGAATTTGGAGGCATTCTTTCACATGGTTGTTAATAATTTGCAATTCTTTTGAGAAATAAAATTTTAAAAGTAATTAGCTAATTCTCTTTGGTCATCTGATTATTCTTACATGTAGTTCAACAAAAATATTTAATTTATTTTTAGTTATTAGTGAATATGTGTGAGTATGAGAAGTGGGGTGAGAGAGGGAAAGAGAGAGAGTGAGAAAGAGGTAAAGAGGAAAGAAGACTAAGACAGAGAGGTATGGCAAGCCAGAGAGGAAAAATAAAAGTAACCTAACAAGATGCCTTAGAATTTAGAAGATAGATCCTAAAAAGCAGGAATTCTTACTCTTTTATGTCATAGGTCCCTAATTTGAACTTCTCAAAATAATATTTTTGAATGCATAAAACACATAAAAATAATCCTATTAGAATAAAGTTATTAATATATCATTAAAATGAAGTCACAGATCCCAGGTTAAGAATTCCAAAATCCAGAGATTGGTTCATAAGTATTTTATATGCCTAACAGAATCTCTGACACCTATGATTTAAGGTAATATTTTTCTAACTACTAAAATAGAGCTTTCCAGGGGAACTTGAGGGTTTGTGAAAAATTTTCAAATAGTATTCTCTTTTTGAGTGAATGATATCTAGATAAACCTGATTTTATGTTATGATTCTCTGAGTTATAGCGTTATTTTTTTAAAAGCATGGTCAAGATGTTGGATGAAGTTAAAATGACTTTTCTAAGGCATAGCAGCTGAAAAATGAAATATGCCTCCTTGCCTACATTTCCTACAATGCAAGTATGCAATTTACATTGTTTGAGAGCAAAAATTAAAAAAAAAATAATTATCCAACTCATTCTTCTGTGGTAGAAGCTAGTCCCAGATACCTAAGCATGAACTTTCCCTCATACTGCTTGACCTGTGTGAAAGGAAGTGGTTTCAAAATGTGAGTTAATCTGAATAGGGACCTAAGGATTTCCACCTAATACTTTTCAGAGCCAAGATTCCCCAATAACCCTCTCTCTAACATCACCTCTCCCTTTTCATTCCAAATCTTTAATGGAGTTGTGGCTTAAAGGGATTCAAAATGTTCTTCCAAATCAAATATCTCTCCAAAGCAACTGCTACTGAGTGACCCATGTGGTAAACCCACAATTTCCAAGATGTGCTCCCAATCCTCATTCCATAGAACCTACTATAAGCCTCATCCCTCTAAGTTTCATAGGATCCACCAAAGCAGTGAATAAGGAAACACTTTCAATGCGTATGAATCTAAAGAATTGACATTAGTAGAAAGGCTAAGTACAAATATACAGTTTCAGGTGCAAAAGAGAATCACAGGATAAGATTTAACGAATCAGGGACACTACAATATCTACTTCAATATATACTTAATATGAGAGAAAAAAATTATGAGGGCAGTAAACATAATTAGCTGCTATTTTCTCTCTATATTCTGACATATAGAGAAAAAAGTTTTAACTAGACTACCTAAAAGGAATGTATTTATTTAAAATTTTAATATCTTAACAAATGACAAAAATTTAATGGTTTAATTAATTTAAAGACATTAAAAACCCACCTATTCCATAAAATGATCTGTTGTACTAGAGAGAAGGAAAAATAGTCCTAAACGAATATGCAATGAAGTAATAAATAGCCACTGTAAGACTCTAAGTAATTTTCTCCATTAAATTCTTATGCAATTCATGCAGAATCCCCCCTTTCAGATATTTCTTTGATTTCTTATTCTTCTCATTGTTTTTTTTATATATGGAGGCTGAGTTTCTTAACTAGTGATGAGGAAAAAAAAATATGAAACATGTTCTGATTGGATTACTAGAAAAACAGGCCTAATTCCTGAGCATTTTAATTCATATTTTGCAAAAATTATACATTTTTAATTGTAATTTTTTTTGTCTTTCTGTATATCTGAAGAAGGTTGAATGTGACAACATTTTCAAGCAAGGCTCCTCATTAACTTTTAAGCATATTTGAATTCCTTGTTTTATTTAAGTCAGATTTAAAAATACAAGAGCATAAAGCAAAAAGTCACCAAGAAGTATCCAGCTATAGAAATGGTGCACCTGACAAGTATATTTGAGAGCATTATAGAAAAACACTGCTTTAAAACAAACGATTTTCATGAGTGACATTAAAAATGTGTCTATAACCTTTTCTTCTCCTCTTTGCCTCTCCATTCCCCCAATACTAGTCCTTCCCTAGGCATACTTACAGATGCAATCCCTGCTGAGCATCAGTAATGAGGAGACACTTTCTGGGTACCCCCTACTGTCTCTAGTTTAGCAAGAAGAGTCACCCTGTATGAGAGAGATGAGAGTACAAAAGCCAAATCCGGCATATCCCTTTCAAAAAAGAAAAAAAAAAACACAAAAGACAGAAATGTACCAATACGTAAACCCTATTAACTTCTCGGCATAACCATGACCAAAAAGTGCAGAAGGATGAGTTTGAAAGGACACTTAAAAGTCACCTGGTCCAATATCCTGTCAACAAGCACTGTCAAGCAGTCATTCAACGTACTAGTATTTATTAAGTGCTTACTATGTGCAAGGCATTGGGCCCTTTGAAAGAGATATAAATCTGGTCTATTTAAAATGAAACCAACTTTATTAAAGATCTATCACCTTCTATAGAGTGTACTTAATTACCTAGTATGGTATTTTGAAGCATAACTCTGGACTTTGGGGAAAAATAAAATTTTTCTATATTCATAAACTTAATAGATCTCATCAGATTCTTGGTATGACAGACTGAACTAGTCTAGCATTGCAGCAGAAGGATTTGTGCGTGTGCGCATGTGTACATGTACACACACGCACGCACAAGCAGGTTCCTAATACAGTCCACATGTTTCTGGTGGTGATTTGGGGGTTGGGAGGGGAAGGGAAAGGACAGAGAATGCAGAGTGGTGGGGGGTGAAGGGGAGGAGTTAGATGATGAAAAGACCAGTTCCACAAGTGAAGCATATTACCAATCGAGAATGGAAAGGGCCGGAAGGAAAACCCACCCACCTCACCCCTGCGTCCGTTCTATCAACCTGCAATTGAAGCAATCAAAACCATATGTCGGCTCTTCCAGATCTTTCTCACAGGACAAACATGCAAAAGGGCCTAGGGCCTGGCGTTACCATCAAATAGTAATTGATACCATATGAGCCACAAAACAGAAAAGCACATGCAAACAGCCATCTCTCTTACTATCCCCAACCCCCCTCTCTTTCCCCTTGAGAGGTATGAAATTGCAGGTCTTGCTGGGATGCTAAGTGCACAGCACACCACAAGAACAAGTGTACGTAGCTGCAGTGACCACCTGTAAGCCACAGAGAAGGGCAGGGCTGGCTGGTCAAGGCAGAGCCTATGAGAGCAGCAGGAGATGAAACATTAATCAATAAGGTTACTGATCAAGTAAGAAAATGAGCACAGATGTGAAGCAGAATGTCGGAGCCTTGTAGGTGACTTCAGAATATCCTGTCTGTTACCTTTATATCACACTTAGAGGGTATTTAGAAATGATGCTATCGCAGGATCCTTTCCTGCTCATAAATGAGATGCTCAGAAAATAAAAATCAACTCGATGGCAAGGATGTTAGGAAAAATAATCCCAGTATGGTATCTGCTCAGATACTGTTTCCTGACATATTTTAACATCCCACTGTTCTCACGTAAGAAAAAAATCCCAGAAAATTCACTGAACTGGAGATCCTAGCAATTGTTGGTGGAACGTAATACAGTAGGTAAAAACGTTTCCTATTTCCTCCAACGCTGACAGAAATACAAGCAGCGTACGGCTCTCGCCTCTGCATGTATATATTTTCTTATTAACTTGATCGGGCAGAAATTTGCAGAGATTTGTTTGCATTCAAAAGTCACAACAGAATGTCAGTTTTACAAACCACGGCTCATTCTGTGGTGAAATGTACAGATCTGGACCAAACGCTTCACCGTATACTGCCATTTGTTCCAATTCCTCCCCCAACCGCTTCTGCACAAACAACTGGCTTATTCTTAAATGCACACAACTTTCTTCATTTTTCTACCTTCTCCTTATTCCATTCTATAGGATATTCTAGCTCTACCATTCCAGTCGAGCCTAAATATTTTCCAGATGGGGCTGAGGAACAAAGCACCGTGTAAACACCCAAAGTTTAAAAGGGGTCAACTAAATTTAAAAAAAAAAATAGGGGATGGTATTACTTCATCTCCTGTAACTTTACAGCCTAAAATTGGGGAAAATATTAACAAATATTAACAAGAGAAAACAAAATCAACTCTTTCACTCTTCCAAATTCTTAATGAACAGATTTTTTCAGACCCTAGAATTCTTTCCAGTCTGTTTGTTTTTTCTTTTCTAATTCGAAACCAATCACCGTAATGATGATTTAAACTCCACATTACAATAAATTTCAGTCAATGATATGAATAGTAAACTATGGTCTGAAGATTCCACAGTTTCTCACTGCCCGGTCCCAGAGCTGGGAAAGTTATAGGCCCATTAATTCATCATGACACTGCTAATCCTGGATATTATCTTCCCTAAAATTGTGGTGGTTACATGCATTAACAAGGTGACATTTACCAAAAGCACCAGCTAGATCAGAGATAGACCAGGTACACTCCGAAGGTGAACAGAAGGAAGCAAAGATTAAGGAAAGGTGGGCAAATGCAAAGAAAAAAATAACAAGGATAATAAAGTGAGGAATGTTATGGTAAAATTTGTGGGGGGAGGGGAGGAGGAGAAAGGGAAAGGTGTAGATAAAATGCAGAGGCTCAGAGCAGCCCAAAACAGCTGGAGAAGAGATATCAAATTAGTCAGATTGGGATAACCACTTTGGTAGGCTCTAACCTTACCTCTGATTTCCCTGCGTGATCCAGTCAACATAAGAACACTGTGCCTGAGCATCTGCATTGTTTAAATTTCATTCTGTGGTGTTGTCTGCTGATTGGTCAGACAAGACTGACAACATCAGTACCACGATCTTGACAGACAAGGAGCAGGCAGTACCACAGCACAGAACTCAAACAGGACGGAGAGCGAAAACTTCACGCCGACTATGTGGAACTCAGTCTGTTGGGAGGCCTGATGGTTGCCTGGGAGTGGGAGGGTGTGGGGTAAGACTGGGAGGAGGGCATGAAAGTTACGAGGTGGAACAGGACTTCTCCTGCCACCCAAATGACCAAACTCAAACTCATGAGCAAGACCCAGAGGGAATATGGACCTGGCTACATCTGGACAAGTTTAGTAAGCTTTCTTCCTTCTCCCACTCCTAGCTCTTACAACCTACTGAGGAAAAGGTCAGAAGCCTTTGCATGACTACTTCCTTTGGGGAATTCTGCTGTCTGTAGAGAGAGGGAAAAAAGAGGAGCTTGGGTTTTTGGTTGTTTCATCATTTCCCCTAAGTTCCAGATGCTGCTGGAGGAAAGCTAGGCCACACACAAATCTTCCCTATCTAGGATTTTGCTGAAGAGTGAGACAGACACAGATGAAGAGGGACTCTGAATTCTGGACAGCATTAAACAGATGACTGGTGCTTAAAGAATAAGAAGGGGGAGTGAAGGCTTGTGGGAAGGCAAGTGCTAAAGGAACAGTGAAGCAGAGGGAGGATACTTGAAGGAACCAGAAACAGAGAAAGGGGAAAGGGAAGTAGAAAAGAACATTACTTTGAAGGCACGAATTCTCCATCCTTATCTAAATTAACTGCTCCTCACCACCCCTGCAAGTTAGCTTAGGATGCTGCCATCTTAAAATGGACAGTTCTAATTTCATCTGACAAAATCTGACTGGATGCAGATGATCCTACAAGCAGGGCAGGATATATCACTACACTATGTAAAGACTGTTTTTGTGTCTTGCCTTTCGTAGGTACAGTCATGATTCTCTGATGAAAGATTTGGACAATCTGAATCATATAGCAAGGTGCTTCCTCCAGACAAGAGTTGGTCCCAGGAGTTTGGGAATAAGGTCCCTAAGATGATTACATCTTTTGGTTCTTAACTACTACCAGAGCACCTAGTGCGTCCGACAAGAAAATTACCGACAACATGTGCTCCTAGCACATTTCTGATAATGCACGCGGGACTTCTCATCAGAAATCAATGAATAGTTAATAACACTGATAAGAGAGTGAAGTGTAGTCTGGAGAAGTGTGGAAGAGAGAGCAGTAGAACAGAAGGAGAAAAAAAAAGGGGGACATAAGAAAAGAAAATGTTGACCAGACCTGTTACTTCATTGGTATGGGGAACTTTGGATGAACTGGCACTTTCTCTACAACTAATAGCCCTAGCATCGTCTGTGGGGGGACTGGGAGTTTAAGCTATTGGCCGGGGGAAACTCTCTGTGTCAGCAGTGGGAACTGAACTCAGATCATCCCCACTTTAAAGGCTTTCTCTAGAGTTACTTTAGGGTAACCTTCAGAGAACATCTACTTTTTAGTTCTCTCTCTTTCACACAAAGTGTTATGGATTGGGAGGAAAAAGTTAACTGAAAACAAGAATCCCAAGAAACTTTCATCACACAAAATCACTAATACTTATCATTTATGAGAAGGTATTTATTACTGCTGAAGGGGTAGAAGCCCAGGCTACAGTGAAACAACTAAGTTTAAGGTAAAAAAAAATGAAAACTTCACCCACAAAGACCCTTTAAACTTACAATCTTTTCTCCCCATTAACTGTGTGAACACCAACAATATGAGCTAGTTCTTAAAATGAATGATGGAGTGAGAAATAGCAGTGAAAGTGAATAGATGGCAGAAAAAGGTGGGACAGAAGTATGTTAGACCATGAGCCCCTTGAGAGCAGGGACAATCTTTTTTTTTTTTTTTTTTTTGGCTTTTCTTTCTATTTCCAGTGCTTAGCACAGTACCTGGAATGTACTAGATGCTTAATAAGTACTTGTTGAGTACAAGTAACTGTGCTGGAAAAGTAAAGTGATAAGTCACGTAAAATGTCACAATTTGTATTCGGAAGGCTAGAGGATCAGAGACAGGCCAGAGAGAATTGAGAAAGATCAAGAGAGAACACAAAAGAGAAAACTGGATTTAGAGCTCACTAGGACAAAAACCAGGGGGGGGATCAAAAACAGAGTGTGTGAAATATAAAAGGAATAATTTGATAAGACTGAAAAAAGAGAAAGAAGAAAACAGGAATATAGAATTTGATACTGAAATAAGTAAATGGAAAAAGCAAAAGATAGGGGTCAAAGACAAAAGAGAATGAGGAAGTTGAACATTGACTTGCCAGAGGGATACAAATACACACACCCACACATGCACACACATACATACATATATGTATAATTTGTAAATTGATGAAATTCTAAGTTGCATCTAACCAAAATGAACATGTCCCTGAGCCCTTTAAAAATGATATCTTCAATGCAGGCTGAGAAAAACATATGAAAAGTGTTTTATCTATTTTCCCCTATTTCAGTATCAGCTTTGTAACATTTATGCCAGATTTTTCTAAAACCAATTTGTGTTTCTTAATTTCCATTATCTGTTTACAAATGCATGAGAAAACAGTGAATGTATCACACATCTGCCCACATTTACGCCTTAATTTCTCCATAATTCTCCGTAAGACAAGCTCTTAAATATTGTAATAGACTAGCTCACTGGCACTGGTCATTACCAATGATATTCCAGGATCAAATAGTCCTAAAAGAAAATTCTGACTTTGTATTCCTTAGTTCAGAAAAAGAATCAAAAAATAAAAAGTGTCTTCACTCCTTTTAAAAATATTCAAAGTAACATCATAACAAAATTTCCAGTGGAAGGTGAAGATCCAAAATATATCACATACCTGTCATGCTAGAAGGTTTTATTTCACCTCCAGTTTGGAAAAGATGACCATTCTTTTATATTAATAGTCCATTACATTAAATCATCTAAATGCAAACATTAAGTTGTGGTACTGGGGGAATCTAGAATTGTCTATCTGGTGAAAACATCTACAGCCACACAGAACAGAAAGGGAAGTGGGATGACAGCAGTTTCAGGTGCTGAGACACAATAAAAACAATGAGGAAAGAAAATGTTTGCTTTTTATGTCAACTGAGATGTCAGTACCCATTAATAAATCTATCTGCTAAATCTACTCTTATTCATGTGGGACATCACCAAGTTAAAGTAAAATAAATTATCTTTAATTAAATGGAATTGTCGTCTTCCTCCTGCTATCATCCCCAATTATTACATCCTAATCAGCTCTTTTGGGAGAAAGCATGAGAGAAAGCTGAAAGGCACATTTACTATAAACAATTTCTCTTTCTGTCAAGTGATGGAAATTTTTATTTTAAATATTATTTAGGACTACAAATTTTTTTTACCATTTTTTTGGTGAAATCAATTCAAGCTACCACAAAATTCCAAATACTAACGTATTACAACATCTGTAATTTGGTCATAAAAATAAAACATTCCTTTTATCCCCTCCTTTAGGTAAAATTCTGGAGACTGGATAAGGTAATACAAAATGCCAGTCACTTGTTTAATTCTTTTAAAAACTGTATCTAGTTTTAAAAACAGGGGTCAACATTATGGAGAGTTTTCCCAGGGGAAAAAAATGTCTAAACACATTAAAGCTTAAGGAATATTGTCATTTACAAAAATGGCAGATTGCTCTATTTACAAATGTTTTCTGATCTACTCTAGCAAAATTTCCCCCCTGACCACACTACCTTTTTTTGCTCCAGGTTGTTATCACAGCATCCCAAAAAAGTAATGACATTCTTTTCAAGATTGTATGACAGGTAGTGCATCAATAGAGCCAGCATATTGATACTCTGATATCCACCAAACAAATGATGAATCATCAAATTAACTTCATAAAACCTCTACACTCCCCCCCACATAATATAAAAATAGCTGACATTTTTGTGTATGGCTTTGAGATATGCAAAATCCTTTATATACCTTAGCAACCCAGTGACGTAGGCAGAACATTTATTAATATCCTCAACTTTGGAATGAGGAAACGAGAGCTCAGAGAGTTTAAAGGATTTGCCCAAGATGTGCTATAAACAGAATTTGAATCCAGGTTTTCCAGCTCCAAGGGTAGTGCTTATCCTACTTCCCCATCCCTCCTCCTTTTTCTAGCGGTGGTGGAGGATTAATTCAAGGGGAATTAAGCTACATGTTACAATATATGCTGTTACGAACTTCCCCCCGCCCCAAATTCCAAGTTGCTTATTGCGTTCCTTCTTCTAACTGCTGAGTATGAGGCTTGGGGAGGGGATGGAGATGACAAAGTTTATTTTAAGGTCCTAGAACAACCAAATCAACAGTGTTACCAAAATTGAGGGTTTTTTTCTGGTTAGAAAAGGTGGGGGTAGTGACTGTTTTCTGACTATTTAGTCCAATTTTTAAAAATGTATTTTTTTCAGGGGTGTAGCACTGTTTTCATTTAGCATGGCTTTGAATTGCCGCCTACAGAAGTAAAAAAAGAAACCACAGCTATACAAGCCTGCTGACTTTCTTATAAAAGAACCAGTTTTAAACTTGTTTACACTACTGATTCCAAATGAATTCAAGATGGTGGCTAGTTAAAGAAAGAGAGCCCATGCCAGAGAATTTGATCAAAGAACTTCAATTCAGCAATGTTCAGTTTTAATTGACCACTAATTAAACTACATTAGCCCAAGAAAAGTCTGTATCACTTCTGAGTAATGAAGAAAAGAATTCATTTAACCCTCTGTCAGTATGTCTTTAGCAAACACATATGAAAGTAACTTCTCAAATATCAGTCATGAAGGGTTGTCCAGTTATAAATGCCCAAAATGATCTACAAAATTCAGTGAGGAAGAAAAGCTCAGTTTCCAAATTTGCTTCTTAATTCTCTGGTGATGTAACCTTGCAGGTATAATTATCTTCATTAAAGATACCTTTAAAGATGTCAGTGTACTCACTGGATTGTAAAGGGTTCCTTTAAAAATTGGATTCAGTATATGGCATACTACCAGCCACAGTTTTAACTTTCCTGTCTTCTAGACAAAAATAGAGCAGATTTGCAAAATCATGAGAATTTTCAAAGACTTGGAACTCTCCTTCTGGGAAAAGTGAGTAGAGGAATGGAAAAAAAAAATACTGCAACAACACCAAAAAATCTCATTATAATTAAGACACATAGACTATATCAAAACATGATAGTGACATTAAAAGCCCACATGTTAAGATAATTAATTTCAGAAAACCCTAATTGCAAAATATTCTAGTTTTTGAACACTTCAACTCCCAATGCTCTCTCCTGGATACAAGATTCTTGCAGAATTACAAAAAAAAAATCACAAATAACAAGATCTTATTGTAGCTCTTAGTCTGAAATGCAAGAAATAAGAAAATACTGCTTTTCGACCTAGTGTTTATGATCTTTAAAGTCTCCTGTATTAAGTAGTAAATTCAGAGGCCAAATGCACCACAATGTTAGGACATTAAGTCTATAACCTTGGAAATGAAATAAGTTTTGCTAGGTTTTTTTTTTAATGTTAATAGTAAGCGGAGCTTCTATTTTATAGTAATAAAGACCATTTTGCACTCTGCATCAAACAGTACTGCATTTTACAATTCCATAAGGTCATAGCACTCTTTGATGAGGGCTATACTTGTGGCCTCAACACACATTACATTTATCCTAATGATTTTTGGCAACCAACTACTGCATTTCATACAATAGAATTTAATGAATACCATATTTTTTTTTACATTCTGCCAATGCTCATTAAAATGCACTTGTTTGTGCAATGCAATAGCTAGCTATAGGGAACCAAAATATTAATGCAAATTGGCATTTCTAAGTTTAAAGCAGTATTTGCATAACAGGAACTAAACATGGTACAAGCTGAAAGAGAGCACACAACACAAATGCCTCTTAACACCATAATTATTACAGGGAGAAATGAGGGTTTGTGTATACCAACAAGAGCCCAAGGATAAAGCATCTGCCAGTTTGTGACACTGTGAGATCCTGATGCTCTGAGAGCTTAGTCTTACCAAGAAGACGATGGCTGAAAGATGTCACAATCATTTCATCTGATAAACAGAATAGGTACAAATCATAAGCAAGCTTGTTGACTTAAAAAAATAAAAGGAATACGTCTAGAAATCTCTATCAAACAAACTAAAAACCTATATTTAAAGAGATGGTGCCCATAGTATGAAAGGTTTTTTTTTTTTCCCTTGAAGTATCTGCAAGAGGGCACCAAAGTTAGTTCTATGTACTGATAACCAAGAAGTTAGACTTCCAATTAATGTAATGTTGTGTTTTTGTCTGGACACATTGCAGTACTTCAAAATGTCCACCATTGGCTCAACTATGCACAAAATGACCATGGGGAGACGTTTTCTTCACTTTCATTACACACAAATAATATTCCAGCATGCTGCGGAATATCTTTTGTTGGAGAAAGTAAAGACTCCAAAATACAACATCTATTCACGCAATCTAGTCAGTCAATAACTTCTTGTTGAACACAGACATGCTAAGAACTGAATAAGATAAGAAATGAGTATGAAACTCACTGGGGACAGGTAGCAGCAGAGTAGAGTGCCAGGCAGGAGAACAGTGAGTAATAAGCAACACCAACGCTGACTACAAGTGGAGAGTTCAGTGACTACTTTCAGTACTCATATTTCTATAAGATTTTAAGGTTTACAAAGTATTTTCCTCAAAGTCCCGTGAGAAGGTAAAGTGAATTTTTATTATTCAGACTTATAAAATGGGAAATGATTGAACTGAGGCTTGAAGAAGTAGGGTGATGTAGCCATTGCCACACCTTTTTAGTAGGTATTTAAGACAGGGATGAACTCAGGTCTTCCGGGCTCCAAGACTCTACAACCTGACTTGCAGTCACATTACCATCCTGGTGAAAAGATGGAAGCCAGTCATGAAGCCCCCAAGATCTCTGAAGAATAAAAATTGTAAGTAACCCAAGTGCCAATCAAGACAATCATGAAAGGAATAATCAGGCTGCAATATCTAACCAAAGAGGACTTGCACAGAAAATAAGGAGTAACTGATATTATCAAGGTTGTGTATGTATGCATGACCAGAAGTTTTGGTGAGATGATTATACAGAACAACGACAGTCAATCTAGGATGGCACAACAGTACTCCGCAGACTTAAAAAGACCAAGAAGACCCTTCAGTACATTAGTTAAATCCTCTGCAGGAAAGTTACAAGAAAACTTGGGGAAAAAAATCATATAGAATGAACGAGAATGAATGGATGCCTGAGTTAACAATCTGTGAGGATGGGGGCAATAAAAGAAAAAGCAGTAAAAAACTAGGTTTTCTGAAGACACTATGAGGCTATGATCCAAAGATCAGAGATTTAGAGCAAAAGTTTTTATGAGCCTTTTTTGTGTCACATATAACTTTGACAGTCCAGTGAAGGCTATGGACTCCTCACAATAATGTTTGTTACCTATATTTGTAATGGAAGGAAATGGTAAATTTCAGTTAGAGGTTAGTGAAAATAAAGATGGATTATTTTCCTATTCAAATTCATGGACCCCTGAAATCTAACCCAGATGCCAGATAAAGGACTTCTGATTTAGAGTTATGGGATATTTTGGAGTTTATCATGACCAACTCTTTCATTTTATAATAAGGAATTGAGGCTCCTTAGTACAGAAGAAGTGACTTTCCAAAATCACACAAGTAAGAAGTGGCAAAAGCAGATTCTGAACCCAGGTCATCTAATTTCAAATATGATACTATGATACTCTTTCCACTCTACTATGACATTTCATAAGTAATCATTCATTAAAAATTGTTAAAATAAATTGTATGTTTTTAAAGGCCTATAGCAAATTGTTTACAATTTACAAAAATAACGATCTTTTAAAATTTTTATCAAGAAAAATTTACCTCAATATTATATGAAGTTAAAATCCAAATTTTGACTTCAGATGAAGACCAACTCCTATCTCTATAGCACTTCAAGATGTATAAAACATTTTCCTAACAGCAACCAAGAAATGGATACTGAAAATAATATTTATCCTGATTTCTACCTAAGTGGCCACTGAAAAAGATTAAGTGGCTTGCCTCGGATCACAAAGTTAGGAAGAATTAAAGCCAGGATTTTGACCAAGGTCCTCTGACAAGTCTCACTGTTTTCTGCAACATCCATGGCCTCTACAACTAACTCCAGCAGTACTCCGTAACACTAGAAGCAGTCCATGGGAAAGAAAACTGGATTAGAGTCAAGAGATGTGTGTTAGAATCTCAGTTCTGCTCCTAATGAATTGAGTAACCTTGGGCAAATCATCTGGCTTCTCATATAACAAGCGAGAAGCTGTATTTTGATGGTTGGAGGTCTTGCCACCTCTAAATTTCTACTCCTGTGATTCAACTTAATAAGGGTACTTCTTCTAGCCCTACAGATCACAATGCTCCCTGTTTCAGGAATTGCTACTGCCCTGGTAGTCAAACTTATGATAAATCATTTCCATATAACAATGCTGTTAGATTTATATTCAAAACTTTCTAGATGGTGAAGTCTAAGTTTTTAAGTCCAGATCATACAGTCATCATGAGGAGTACCTAATATAATTATTCATTGCTAATAACAAAATGTATTAAGGGGTTTCACTTTTATGGGAAGGGGAGAGGTATTTAAAAGTAACAGACCAAGAATTACAGAATCCTAGCTTTCATGCTGAAAGGGACCTCATAGGACATCCTGTCCAGCCCTGTTCTCATACAATTCAGCAAAGAAAGGTGACAACCCTCCCAAGTAAGGAAGCATCACAGAGGTGAGACTGGCACCTAAGTTTCCCTATATGAGATTCAGTGCCCTCTCCACCACAATATGTGATCCTTAGAAGTTTTTAAACTTCTTATTTATACTAAACTTTTAAAAATATAGCAAATTTATACTCAAGTTTTGGGTGTGAAGTCAGTAAAACATGTCTGCCATAAAGTTTGTGATAACTTTGGGAAAAGGCTACTTAACCTAATCCACTTAAGTACTTAATATTTACGTACTATGCAATAATTAATTATATTATGTATTTTACTTATTGCTATTTAATCTAATTAAAATTGACTTTGCAAACCTTAGAACTGTATATTAGCTGCCATCATTGCCATCATTTTGGTCCTGGTTTCTTCGTAAAATGTGATGTCATTCTTTGAACTACTTCTTTTTCTCTTGTTCTTCTTGTAGAACAAAATGAGATTATGTATGTGGAAATGGCTTTGCAAAATAAGATACATGTACAAGATAGTGTTATAATTATTTATTGCTAATAACAAAATGTATTAAGGGGTTTCACTTTTATGCTGGGCAACATCACATAATAGAATAAGCACAATAAGGTTGATTTTATGCTCAGTAAATATTGTCTGACTGTTAAAATAGTGTTCAGCCAAGCACCTTTAACACACGCTTCTCAAAGTGCACTATAAACACAATGTGATAGCAAGTGTGATTGTTTCAATTTTACAGATGGCAAAACTGAGACATATGGAAGAGAAGAGAATTTTTGAAAGTCCAACACAGACAACCAGTGATTGATCCAAGAAGGGAACCTTGGCAGGTCTGTTATATCCAAACTCAATGCTCTCTACTCATTAGACCTCACTGTCTTTTATTTAAAACAAATTGCAGTTATTCATTTTTAAAAAATTATCAACATGAGGAAATGTATAAATAACAAAATCAAGGAATTTATCAAAACAAATGTAATTAGAGTTTTTGGCCATTTGCTTGCTATCTAACTGGGGCTCATCCATACTGAATGGATGAGGATAAACTAAGGGTGGGTAGCATGGCTGTAGATAAATTCAATTCTTTTAGTAATGAAAAACAAACCACACTAGTTATCAAATGAATACAAACTTATTTAATACTTTTAGGTAGAAATGTACCCCTTTGAGCTTGTTGCAGTTATTCCATGGTTTCAGTTGTGTCTGACTCTTCCTAACCTTGGCAGATACAGGAGTGGTTTGCCATTGCCTTCTCCAGATCATTTTACAAATAAGGAAACTGAGGCAAACAGGGTTAAGTGACTTACCCCAGGTTAACACAGCTGTTAAGTGTCTGAGGCTGGATTTGAACTCAAGTATTCCTGACTCTACAACCCGCGCTATCCACTACACCGCTCAGTTCCCCTCGGAGCTTAGCCAAGTGAATATTATGTGGCCAGAGTGACATTAGCATTAAGTTAGAAAATGGAGTAAGAATAGTGTAGTATAGAGGCTTAGAATATTTGTTTTCATTAGAACTGTAACATCACCAAATATGAAAGACTGTTTAGATATGGAATAGTTCAAAACTAATCTGGTCCTTACAGAGAGCATGGGGGTTGGGTAGAGAAGACAGAAAGGGAGGAAAACTATGTCTGATCATGACAGTTTCATACCTCAAACTTCCATCAACACTGTGCCCAAGTCACCATTTTTAAATTGGACTGAAAAGAATTGGTTCTTGAGAGTATGTTTGTATCTTTGTATTTGTTTCCTCATTGATTGACTGATTCTGTACAGAACGATGAAGGTAGCACACTATAAGCCCCAAAATGTAAAAAAATGTTTATTGAGTTGAAAAAGGAAGATGTATGGAAGAAAAGAAAGGAAGTAGGACATGGGGACAGAATGGTAACTCTGGAGTTAAGAAGGCTTAGGTTAAAGTCTTGCTTGAAATACTGTGTAGATGATACTGGAAAAGTCACTTAACCCTTAAGGCAACTAAGTTACAGAGGAGTTACAGATTCAGACGTAAATACATGGAAGTATTGCTTATGATCAGAAGTGGTCACTTTCTCCAAAATTAGGAACAAAGTATAGTATTAATATGCTTCTAGTTCAGAAAACCATCCCATATTAGGTCCTGCTTTGTCAGGCTTATTTTGTACCGGTAGTAGGGCAAGGGGAAGAAGCTATTAGAGGAAAATGTCTTTAAATTCCATTTCTTTATTTTGACAATTACAAAGGGCATCCTGGTGGATGGGGATTTATAGTGTCTTGAATTACAAAACACTAAAAAGAATCTATCATTTTATTTCTAAACGTTACTTTATTTCTGTTTTTTAAATGTGGTGCCCCATTATGGAAATATATCCATATTTTGTGAACGTGTGTGTGATTTCATTGGTGTAGGAAATCTTTGATGAGAAATACAGGAATATACTTGCTTTGCAACTTTTTGTCTTCAATAACTGTCTAGGGCATTGACAATTACCTGTTAGTTTGTGTTAGAGGTAGGTCTCCTTAACTTGGATGCAAGTTCTCTATCTAATATACCCTATCACCTCAGCCCATACTTTCAGGATGCTAAGGAAGAGCTACTCAAGTTACCTTGACAGTTGCAAATATTTTTAGAATATGCAGAAATGTACATAATTGACCCAACGTAAGCTACAGTAGCAGCTGCTCTAAAGAGATTTTTATTTGTTCACAAATGAGGTACTGTATTAACCAGTTCAAAAATGCTTATATTTTCATTGGAAAGCTTCATTTTACAGAGAATATACCTGGGCACCACTGTGGTATATTCTGTAAAGAGAAATTCATAACAGTTTTCTAGGCATGTTATGACAGTTGTTACAAAAGTCCCTGAGAAAATATTTTAATGCTGCTAATAAAACACAGCTATCAATAAAATGGATTATCATGCTAGGAACTGTTTGCTTATAAAATTACAGGATCAGATGCATTACTTCTGAAGATATGCTTATAAAATAACAAAGTATCAATAGTGACTATCTTTTTTAACATTCTTAGAAATTATAAAAATGTCAACCTCCTAGGACATTTTTGCTTCTGAAAAACAAGGCTACTTCTCTCTTCCTGAATGTTTACTTAGTGTGTGCCCCATTTTGGTCTTCAGATAGTATAGGGAGCCTCATCATCAACCTATAAACTCAGAACCAAATTATCCATATTCATTCTAGAAGCCTGTCATTTTGGATACATCATTTCTGAAGTAATTTCATTAAAACATCTATGTTATAGGCTCACTTTTCCTGTATACATAGACAATGGAAAAATTTCAATGCTCAAATAACGAGACTATTCTACTACTAATAAAAAGTTCAGAGCAAACCATAAACTGACATTATTACATAATCTATATAATTATGTATTTACATAGCTCTCTTTCTATCGATCTGTTCTTCCATTTATCATCATAAAATCTGCCACACTTGGAATTCTGATTGAGTTACACAGGTAAAAAGCCTAGGACTAGCCAAAAGCTTAATCTACACAGCTCCCTATTGGCAATACATCTGTGCTGGAACTGTGTCCATAAATAATTTCATATCAGGCCAGCTGTAATTCAAATTCATTACACCACTGACTTCAAGAGTTTGAGAGTGGCTTGTCTATTTGAATTTGGCCAAGTCAACACTCTTTTAGTTGCTCTAGCACCTCAACACTAACATGACATTTTGCAGACCGGTAAGGCTCTGAATGGCCCAACTAAATCCTGGAAGTGTTGTCTGACTCCCCAAAAGAAGCATAAAAATTTGCAAAGTGAGTAGCAAAAAGCTAAAATATTTTATGTAAAACAATTAATCTAAGGCTATCGAAGCACATTCCTCTTTTTCCTGATTATTTGCATAACCTAAAAATAATGAGAAAAAAAGATAAAGATACCATTTCTACTATAAAGTTTTGCTATACATCTCTTTTTCACAGTCATTTCTCAACAGCAAAGCTCTAGCTTCTTTATTTTAGAGGTTAAGAACTCAATTATCCTTAAAAGAGTTTTCTTAAGTTTTATTAAGTATCCTGAGCAGTCTCATTATTCCAGAAAGTTTAGTGAAGTTGATGTGTCATTATGTTAACATTTTGAGATGAAAGTGTTTCAAAAGTATATTATTTATCATCTAAAGTATAAGCATGAGCTTTATCGAACTATTCTCTGCTAAGAAGTGGGATTAGTAGATTCGTATCAGTAAACCTAATTTTACAGTTACCTTACTTAAGTTTTTAATATAACACAGGTCTTCTTTTCAGGTGTTAATAGAAAAATCAATTTTACATCACAACAGCTGTGATCACTTTAAATACCACAGCTGTCATAAGTTGAACGTAACCAATTTGAACATCTAAGGTTATGTTGCAAATGTAACAAAATGAAAGCTTGATGAGCCTCATGATTTAGCCTCCCTCCCCCACCCTTCTAAGCCAGACTCCCAGTAAACTACTACAGAAATAACCTACGTACTTAAAATTCAGTTTTTATTTCTGCCCAAGTCAGCCTAAGAATGGAAATTCAATTTCATTTTTCTCTAACAATATTGCTGTGTAACTGGAAAATATGCAAAAACAGTATTAAATCAGGTAGCATTAAGTTAAGAAGCTGCTACTGAAATTGAGAATTTAAACATTTTGTTAGGAAGTCAGGAGGATACAGGAGGTTTACAAGATGTTTTTAAATGCTGGGAATTTCAATAATTGTAGAGAAAAAATGAAATAAATGATTAGGACCTCATTAGCATCAATTCGTAAAAATCATCTGTCCACTTCTTCAAAAATTCACCCTAGCAGAAGAAACTTATAGTATAAAACTTACAAGTTAAGGTGAAAAGCAGGATCTAAGCTTTCCATCCCCAACCCCTACTCCATCAGTTTAAATCCTGGGACATTGTGTTTATATTTTTCCAGGTTATTCAGAATATAGCATATTTTAAAATGCGTTCGGCGCAAGAGATTTCATTCATTGGCACTCGGACTTTTGGTTTCTCAATGTGAAATCATCTTGGGTAGTGGATATATATCGTCAGTATAGTAGGGAGTTAGCTAAACATATATTGTTAGCAATATAATAAGGAATGCAAATACTCAAATAAGGTCAGATGTTTAAAAAGAGACGTGCATTAAAGAGAAAAAAAATTAAACTAAAACATGTCTATACTTACTGCATATATTCAAATCTTTTTTTCCTGGCCAAATTCTAAATTCGGATAGTTGCTCATATTTTAAATTCTGCCTAAATTCATGTTAAATCATATTTCTATCTCTCCTGATTTTCATCTACATCATTCTCACTGGTTTACTCTTTGGGGATAATAGATGACTTCATTTGGAATTTGAAAACTTCCACAAAAAAGCCGAAACAACACACGAATTGTGTTCAGAGAAAACTTAGGAAGCAGGTTGCAGTAAGTACCCTTCCCACTGCTTGCATATGAATTTTCAGGCGGCATAAAGAAGGTTGGAGGTTTCAGTTACCTCAGCATAAGAAATAAGGCCCCCAAAGTAAAGCTACACTTTTAAAACATTTATCCTCCAACCAATATCACACAAAGGAAGCCTGAGAAAACAGCATTCATCCTCCTCATGGATGTTGCGCCTCATCTACTGAATTGTAATAACAGGTGCAGTAATGATAATATGCCGGGCAATCAACTTTTTTACTCTGATTTGTCAGTTTAGCTTAATAATGCCATTAGGAATGTAAACATTTCTGCAATTTATATTTAAAAGTCAATAAAATAATGGGGTACAGAATTTATCCTTTTTAATTTTTTAAGTAATACATTTGATTATTTTAATCACGTCAGTACTTAACTGGATGGGGTTTAAATATGCATGTAACATCAATTTAATTTGTTTTATTCGTTAGAAAAGCTATTGAGCAATATGCCAGTATTCCTTTTAAAATAGTGTAGCACATTCTGGAAAAGGGGAGGATGGAGCACCTCTGCTATTATTATGCCTTTGAGGAAGGAGCAATTCTGAGCTTTCAGAAATGTCTTTTATTGAGCATATTTTTTTAAAAAAAGTGAATCGAAGTGGGGAAATCAAAGTATAATAACTATATAACTAGTCTAAACAATAAGAGCTTTACATACTGTGGAAAAACTTTATTGGAGCTGCTGTAACATTAATGTGGTTGGTAAAGGCATCAACTATTTTTAAGACTGTGAGATTTTTCTTAACATAGCAATTCCCCCTTGAACAGGCTTATTATTGCTGCAGTTGTGCGGTACTCTGTAATTCTCACCCTTACGTTTCTGGAGGTGAAAAGCCAAGTCAAATGTTAGCCTAGATCGTTAACATCCTTTTATTCATTTTCAGGTCAGCTACAATGGAAGCAGCTGTAATGCAACTTTACCCACACTGCCCTACCAATTACTTCAACCATGCCCTCTCTCAGGATGAGTGTAATTTGGTCTCTATGAGAGCTCAGCCCTAGGTCTCTGGAGGATCAGAGCCAAAGCTTGGCTTTTGGGAGGGTGGAGTTTGAATAGAGATTGCCAAATATAATTCCTTGACATCTCAGGTGTTTTAACCTACTTTTCCCTGTTTTATGCTGATATCCTAATAAAACAAGGTAGATATTTTAAATAAATTAAATCTTATAGACTATTTCACCTTTTCTCCAGGCATCTTATGAAATGTTGCCAGCACAATGCCAAAAATATTTGGATGGCATTGACTGATTTGCATATAACAAATACTGACATAAGAAAGCAGAGTTTGAGGAAAGCTAGCTAAATAATTCAAAGTACCTGAAATTTAAAATGACATCAGAAATATGGATTTTTACATTCTAATCCATATCAAGTGTGTGATATAAACACATTTGTTATCAAAAGACTGTCAACATTCAGTTTGGCACATGTGCCATGGAAAACCAGACATTCGGCATTGCAAATAAGATTTCCAAAGACACATACTAAACCATTTTCAGCTCATATTAAACAATTTTAATTTTATATATGCATACATAGAAAATCTCTGTCTCTCACCCTACATACATATGTAATACACATAAGCCTTTTGTACACATTGGATAAAATATGATCTTTTTAATAATATACATTTGTTCTAAGGTATTTTAGACTTCTGTAAGATCATAATACACCACATAATTGAGGACATAGATTAAAATATTTTACATCCTTAGAAATATAAGTTTCTGGAGAAGCAAATATGAAACTTTCTAAAGTACTACTTCATCAACCAAAATAAACAAACAAAAAAAGAGAATTATTTGATTCCTTTCCTAGCTGTGCTCATATATTTTTCTTAGCACCTTAATAACTGTTTGGCTTCAGATCTATGGAGTATTTCAGATTATAAATATTTTATAATCACATAGAATGTCAATTATGTTTTTAAAAATATATATATGTTCATCCTATTAAACAATCACACTGAAGCACCTAGGATTTGATACTTCATCTAAAATTTCCTGTAGATCAGTGGGAAAGGTATTTAAAGACTATATCAACTATTAGATTTTTTGCTCATAACCTCTTTGCCCATTCCCTAATTTAGATGAAGTATCTCTACTTAACTTAGGTAGAGTTAAGTGCTACCTAAGATATGTATATGGTAGGGTCCTGAGAGTCCAGAAGGAATTTCAGATGCAGAGCTTCATCACTTACAAAAACACATTCATTGTGGGGAGAACAAACCTGATTTGGAATACTGGTAATTCTGCAGGAAAGACCTGTTCATTACTAAATAAAGAATAGTTTTTATGTCCTGAATATCCCACAATTAAAAAGACAAGAGTGTGTCTGATATTTCAATACTATTTGAAAATGGCAAGAAAATTTGGATCCCAACCATTTCCAACACAACCACAAGTTGCATTTTAAATCTATACCTGACTAGAAACTAAGATTCTTTGTAGATAGGTTGACTAAGTGTATGGTTTGTAACTTGCATATTTGTTCTGAAGGAATAATAATACTGCAATTACTTTCCCAATGGCATAGCTGTGTACAGACACTTGGAATAGAGTTAGTAAACAAAAATCCAAAACATATCCGACTAAATATGACAACATCTGAATAAATACTAGCCAAAAATATAATAGACATTTCCCATAAAAACTTACAAGGAAGATACCAAGCTCTGCTGTGCTTTGGAAATTTTATAGTAAAAGGAGCATAATGCAAACCACATTTATAGTGGAACAGGAAACAAACAATTCTTCTGCACAATTTCCTGTAGATCAGTGGGAAAGGTATTTAAAGACTGTATCAGCTATTAGATTTTTTGCTCATAACCTCTTTGCCCCTTCCCTAATTCATTTCCATCTCTTTTTTGATGTAATCTCAAAAATACAACTATAAGATGGTTATTAGTAAGATATCAGAAGCATATTAAATGATTTTTGGTCATCCAGAAATTCAGGATTAAATATAATTAATCACATCTATAACATATTTGGATTTTCTTCATAATAAATTAGCACCACAAAGATGTTAACAATGGCCTTTTTGATTCTCAGTATCATAACTGAAACTTAATCAGATGTATAAGAACAAAATGGAGACATTATCAAAATTAAGTGTCTAGTAGATTTTACTAGTTTAAACTTTAAGTAAGCAACATGGAAGCATGTTTTATTTTAAAGAATCTCATAAAATGGAAAATCTATTTTTGATACTATTTTTAGAAAGATAACAATGGATTTCTTTTAAAAAGTCAATGCTATATTAATAAGATTTTAAAACATATGAGTGTGACATGAGAAGTTTTTTAGATGCAGGCACACTGAAATTTCAATACATACACTTTTATACGATATTTTGCTTCCTTTCCATCATTGAGGAGCTTCAAAATGATTATCAGTTCATGAAATGATAAACTGTTCTATAAAAGCTACTAAGCCAAAAAAGTGATCTGTTTGCCCTGGTTACTTTCATTTCTACTCACAATTCTGAAAATAGTAAGTACATAAATTATTCCCCTCCTTTTCTTAAAGCATCGACTATAATTTGCATAGTTGACATAAGATGGAAAACTTTTCACTATAGTATTACTTGCTTGTGACTGTCCAAACTAATTCTGGTGTTTATGAAGACAGGAGTGCAAGCAAAATCTATTTTAAAATGTTGCCTCTTAAAGATAAGCAGTGCACATCCCATGCCTAAATCCTGTCTCCAATTATTATCCTATTATGCTACACATTGAGTGATTATGGCATTATTAAATAGTATTTTAGAATAAAGGTTTTTGCCTCAGATGAGGAAACAAAATTTCCCAACACTTTTATAGGAAAAGCTTCAAATAAAATGAAAGGATTGATATGGCAACATAGTTTTGTATTTTGGAATTAAACAGGGGGTAGGAATTTCTTATTATTTGCTCTACATTGTTGATATCAAGAATGGAGCTATATACATTCATTTTAATTTATGAACTTTAGGAAGTTGAAAAGCTGCATAATAAGCCCAGGAGACAGAATGTACACACAAAAACTCATCACCATCTACTTTTTGAGATTTGATAACTTGACAAATAGCTATTTCAAAACAACTAGTTTGAGACGTGGTTTGAAGCTTGTTAGTATAAAGCAAAAAGAGCAATTACAGTAATTATAGGTTTCTCTATACGATTTAACACATGCACATGCTGGTGAGAGTTGATGATTTGATCTTAAATTACCATTACGAGAAAATTTCGCCACTTTTGTTTTTAATTTCATTCTCAATAATTTTATCTTTATGGGTTTGTAATATTTTAACATGTGCTATTTGACCAAATAATTACTTATTAAAATCCTAGTTTGATGGAAGTGTAAGCAGCTATAAAAATCTAATTTAAAGATTAAAACTACACTGATTCCAGTCCAGTTAATGCTGGATGATAGTTATATCAGGATGGAGCATACACTCAATGTATCAGAGTAATGAGACTGTAAATAGGAGGCTTTAAAAAAGGATGTAATGATTTATTAGGCTAGAAGAAACTTCCCTGTTATGCTAATAACAAGTCATACTTTTAAATGTTATTTTTTGATGAATATGACATTAGGCAAAAATGAATTATCTCTAAAGAAAATCACAGTCATCCTTGAGTTAATTTCAGCAAAGCACTCACCTGAGGTAAGGTGTAGATACTCCTCTCCTCCCTCCCTCTCAGCAGACTTTACCTTACAGTCACATTCAACCATTCTTGGCCAGTTCCAGTTTTATAATTTTTAATGGGGCTATCTTTTATAGAGTCCACATTTCAAGAAAACTATGCATTTTTGAAGAGTGATGAAGACAATTTGCTAAGGCAAGGTAGAAAGGAAAATCTTTAATAATTCTGGGCAATAGAAAATTCAAATTTTCCTCTGTTTTTCTGAAAATATTTTAGGTAATTTTATTCATTCTAATGGAAAGTTAGAGGAAAACAGCTTTTGTAGATCCTAGAGTTATAATTTTTTTTAAAAAAAATTGTTGCTATGCTTTAACTGTCCTCGCCTTTTCATAGCAACCCAAATTCATAGTGCTCTGGAATGATTTTGCATTTTTCTTCTTTTGTTTATTCCCAGGGAAGACCTGCTTCCGCTGGCTGCTCTCAGTTCAGAGAGTTCAAACTGAATTTAAACAAGTAATTGACTTGTCATTGAAAAAAAAGAGAGAGAGAAGGAATTCAAGAACTGTGTCATCTGTAGGGGAAAACTTGTGCAACAAATAGCTAATCATAAATAACTCCTACTATCTGAGGGAAAAAAAAAGATACATGCACATGCACTCACAGTTCATGGATACCCTATAAAATAAACAACAAAATAAAACCCAAGAACTGTAAGGGCTCATCGATAAGCATTTTGGACAATTAACGCATGGTATATACAATCTCCGCAAGATGTCTGGCACCAAATCAAAAGCTGTACGATATAGAATTGCAGCCAGACCAATGTACACTGCTTAATGAGCAAAAAACCTATTTTTCAAATGTACATATAAAGATTTTAAAAAATGAGAGAGAACTGACCCTATAAAAGGAACTCTCACAACTTGGTCCTAAGAGTATTTTCCATTTAACAAAAGCTAAATTAAAGGTTTAGCCACAACTAGTCACTTAAAAATGCTTTCTGGTGATGTTTCAACTCACTGATTTTTTTTTTCTTTTAACAATGTATCTACAATTTTACTTTTTCTTGTGTTTTAATGAATAGACATATCACCATATTTGTTTTTAATAAATATTAAACAGTTCCTGTTCATATATTTCCTATAACAGAATGATCTTGATTTTATGAATATCATCCTTTAAAAAAAAACAACCAAAATATCTGGCAACCAAGAAGACATATTAGTGACATGATGTCATATTCAGCATTTTTTATGGTGCAGGCAACTGGCAAGCCGTGAGAATGAGATACATATGAATGATTCCCATTCTGTATATGAGTGAAAATGCTCACAAGT
>JAJHZJ010000849.1:0-35000 GCA_023548195.1 Bettongia penicillata ogilbyi | reverse complement strand
AAAAAAACCCAGCGTCTCTGACCTCGCTCCAAAGGAGAGAGGGGCAGTGTTTTCTGACTGCTTGGTCAACAACCTACAAAACGAGGTTGAGAAATGAAAGAGTAACATGCTGCAAGCCGGGGCTTTTGCAAGCCATCAGCTTCTCTTTAATCGATAGAAGAAGGGGTAAATGAGGGAACTTCATCTTGCCATGCAGCGGGCGTTTGTTTAAAGAGGAGCCAGTGTCAGAAAATGGGATGCTGAAGGCTCTCAGAATAGTCATCCACAACGAGCGAGCTCTTAGTTTAGGGGCTGGGCGTCTTGGGGTGGTTTTGGGGTTCTCTACCCCCACCCACGGTTGATTCGTTCGCATTTAGCAGGGAGTTTGGGATAGCTTGACCTGAGAATGACTTACAGCTGTCAAGTTTTGAAGTCAACTACAGCACATCTGCACATTTCCAGGGTTTGGTGTCTTTTAAATTTAGTCATATTTCGCTATCAACCTTCCAAAAGTACTCCTAAGAGCTTTTTTTTCCCCCACTGATGTTAAAAGGAAATCATTCGACGTCGATTTTGGGTGGATAACACCCAACAAATGTTTTTCAGTTCACCTCCTTTTGATCAGAATGGAGACATGAAATATTTTAAAACTATCCTCATTCTCAGAAGGTGGATTCTTTCCCTTAATTTTCTTTATACTGCGCTAACTAGGCTGAAAGAAAAGAAAATAACGAAGGAGAGAAGAAAGAGAAAGAAAAAAAGAAACATTGGGACTGACTTCAGCTTGCCAAATGCAGAGCATCACAGGAAAGGAGGGCCTCTGGGAATTGATCCCAAATGAAACTAAATCATTTGCATATGCCGAAGCAAATGCCATCCGAGCATACAGCTATTCTCTCGAATCAACTTTAATAATTCAAAGCACCTATTTCCTTACAACTCAACATGGCAACAAAACACATACAGTATTAATAAACAACGAGAGATTATGGTGTAGATTCTGAAGAGCGAAGTCTTGGCTAATGGCTGAAAGTTTCTTCCACACTTCTAAAATAAATGCAGATACAGGCAAAAGTGGATATGGGTAGCTATGCATGTGTTTATACATTACTGGAGTACATATGTGTATAACACACACACATATACATGAATCTATGTGTATGGAAGGAATAGAGGTTTGTCTAACTCACTTGCTCTGCATTTATTCTGGAGGTCCCCAGAGGTTTGTGTAAACAGTACTTGAATTATAATCACACATTTCATTCAAATTTCATGCTTTGAGGATTTTTTCCTCATTAGAACAGTTAGTTGTCAATCTGACAGGATCACATTTGTAACCTTTAAACCACCCTCAGTGTTTAATACAGAAGGCCAGAGTTCCCAACTATTACAGGTCATTGTGTAAAAAAAAAAACAACAACCAACCACTCTAGTTAGAAAAGGGACTAAGATGCAAAAAAGGAAGACTTTTTTTAAAATAAAACTTTATTTTTAGAAAGCGGTTTCTAGATTACATCTAAATTTCCATAGTTGGACCGCTTAAATTATTTCTAAACAATGAATTTATTTCAATAAATAATCTTACTGTTTTGTTTACATTAAATATTTTCCTGCATGTTTCATAAACGTTCAAATGCTTTTACATTACCTTTTTTAAGAGCTTTACATACTTATAAAATTATCTCTTGAGATGTGACTGGCAAGTTCATATTCAAGTATAGATTTTGATCAGATAAGGTATAATGGATTTTTTAAAAATCTACAAAATTATTTTTGAGAAATGAAAATCATACAATTATTCAGATAGGACCATTAAGACTGAGCTTTAATGAACGCATGGAGAAGAATGTGCTGTTTCATGTGCTTGTGGTAATAAAGTACAGTAATTAACAAAGATGTAGGATTCTGAAAGCTAATCTCTGAATTTCAACCAATGAGAAAGGAAATTTGCTATAGTTCAGTTATATTTCATTTTTACTTTTTCTGACCTTAGAGCATATGTCTATCATTAAATACAAGTCAGGGTCTCTACACTTTAAGCTCACTTTCTCTGACCATAGACTTTGAAATTTTTAGGACACAAAAATATATGCCATGGGAAATTAAATCCCTATGTTTTAGGGGTGTGTGTGTGTGTGTGTGTGTGTGTGTGTGTGTGTGTGTGTGTGTGTGTGTGTGAGAGAGAGAGAGAGAGAGAGAGAGAGAGAGAGAGAACATTTTGGCCTGTGTCAGTGATTTGAAATAGTTTCAGAAATCCCAGTGTGGATAATTCCTCCACAGGATGGAGACTATCAACTCATCTCTGCCTTATACCCTTACAGAGAGGTTGCTTGAGGTTAGTGGGAAGTTAAGTGACTTGCCCATGGTGGGTCTGTACACAGCTTTCTGACTCCAAGACCAACCTTTCATCCAACATACCATGCTACCTCTCACATTTTAACGATAATAAGAAAAGTCATTTTGTGTGTGTATACTTGTTAGCATACACACTCTCTTAGAGAAGCAGTTACTTGTGTGACTGAAGTGAAAAAGAATGACAGTTAACCACAACAAAAATGAATCCACTACTCCCTTTAAGTTAATTACTAATGTATAGATGTTAAAGACAGTTTTTGATGATAATTAATTCTACTCTATAGAAAAATGAATCTTTTAAAAATAGATTCTTTTCCTTAAAATTACGGATCAATTTTTAAAGTTTCCACACTATTCCTTCTTCTTGTGAGGTACCTAGCTTTTTGGATTTTCCTTACAGAGTTTAACAATTGAAATGAAGAGCTGGGGTCACCATCTAATCTTGCTGTTTAGGATCAGGGTCCACAGAACTTTAAAGACTCTATTCTGTATGCTTTGTTTGAGAGTCACCATAACATCTTCCACAATTCACTATATGAAGGAGATGCTCAATAAATACTTGTTGCATAAATAGATGAAGCATGTAGTTCTGAAGTCCTATAATACAAAGGGATTTCTTCTAGGGTTTATTCACTCAACACTTCTACACTCTTCCTGTACCTTACTTTATACTTTAAGAACATAAATATAAAACCAGTTTGTAACCTGAGAAAACTTATGATCAGGTTTAAGAGAAATGATTTATGTAGCCAAAATTAAGTAAAAATAAAACTAAAGGGTTACACTTTGGTTAAAAAAGGCAGACAATTTAACACACACACAAAAATCAATTAGGAAAAAAATTGTCATTTTGTTGAATTGTAAAAAAATGTTTGGCAGCTAGGTGGCAGTGGATAGTGCTGAGCCTTGAGTCAGGAAGACCTGAGTTCAAATGTGAACTCAGATATGTGACCCTGGACAAGTCACTTAACCTGTGTTTGCCTTAATCCCTTAGAGAAAGAAATGGTAAGGCCCTCCAATATCTTTTCTAAGAAAACCCCTGGACCTGACTGAACAACTGAACAACCACAAAAGAAAATACTCAACTACAAATTGAAGGCATTTATTTTTTCGAGCACTGTTGAACTGGCTCTAAGTCTTGGTTGAAGAGATTGTCCAAAGTAATTGTGAGAATTCAGAAGGTCAAAGATACCTCTTCTATCTAGAGAACATATAGAGCTCCATGACTCTTTCAATATGATGGTCAGAACCAATGAATGCAGTTAATTATGGTGACTGTCTAGAAGTGACTACCATACCCCTACGTAAATGAGGATTGCCAACAGATCATTCTGTTTAAAATGTCGCATACCTAAATGAATACTTTCCAAATGCTGTTATTTAATTCCAAAACATCAACTACCATGTGCTAAGTATGTCCAGATCAGAAAAATACATTAATCATGCATTTCTATCATGGGAAACTATTTTCCACCCAATATGGACTTTGGTCTATCACAAGTCTTCTGGTAAAAAGAAGAAACCTCTCAAGATACATATAAAAGTATCTGACAAAAAACAGATTTTTAAAAAAAGATAAGTAATGTTTGTTGGTGTTTTAATCTCTACATGCAGTATTTTCAATTTTGCATCTGGACATAACATAAGCGCTTAAGGGATTTTCACTGAGCCAGGCAAAGGCAGTTATTCTACACCACTTTTAGTTGATCCAGAAAGATGTTATTAATGAATGCTGCTAAAAACTTAAGCCCACAGTTTTTGCATTATCCCAGCAGGAGTCAGTATTTTGGGATACCAAAGTGTTTCTGGAATTTAATTCATAAAATGAACTAAACAATGATGGTCAGTTTTCACATAAAGATTTATGTTATATACATTACAATGAATTTTCAACAAGCTAACATCTGTAGCTGTAGAGTAGCTAATGTACAATATCTAATGTTACCAGTCCAGAGGAGGGGCATAGTGTCATAATGGAATGGTCTTTGGAATTAGTAAGACTTGGGTTCAAATCCTGTCTCTGCTACATATCAGTTGTGTGGACCAAACAATCTTCAAAAGAATCAATTATCCAAACACTTTAAACTGGCTCCAGACTCTGTAAGATTCTAAATTACGGATGAGTTGTGGTTCTGCCATTATGATGGGGTTTCTACAGAGAGGATACCCCATCACAGGTCTGCATAACACACACGCACAATCCCTCCACTTCCTTTAGGTGAGAACAGTCCAATTAACCCAATCATAAACAAAAAAGATCCCATTTTGACAGTGAAGGTTTAGTGAACCACAAAATCAAAGGGATGTAATGATATTAAACATTAACTGGCTTTTCAGATCAACATTGGATATGTTTGGACACTGGACAACTAGCCTATTGTTGAACATTGTAAGATTCACATACATACATTGAGTCACTGATGACTGTAAAATTAAGACAATTCCTATTATTATCTTAAAAGGCAAATGTTTGGACCATCATACAATGTTCTTTCTACTCTTAAGTTAGGGCATATTATGTATATATTATTCTAACACAAAGGCCTTTTGTGGCAATGATGCTTTAATTTGTCACTTCATGTGTTACGTAAGGTAGAGACTATCCTGAAATATCCCCCCTGTCTCCCTCTGGAGGAAAATCTGTGACATAGAACTACCACTTATATTAATTACAGGGTGGCTAGGTGGCACAGTGGATGGAGCACTGGACTTGGAATCAAGAAGATTCACATTCATGAGTTCAAATTTGGCCTCTGACACTTGCTAACTGTATGATCCTGAGCAAGTCACTTGACCCTGTTTACCTCAGTTTCCTCATCTGTAAAATGAGCTGGAGAAGGAAATGGTAAAGCACTCAAGTATCTTTGTCAAGAAAATCCTAAATGGAGTCACAAAGAGTCAATAAAAATACTAATTTCAGGGGAAAAGAAAGGGATCTATGTTACATGAGGGAGGAAGATAATGGGGATACATCCTCTTCATCAGTAATAATACATTATAGTTATAAAACGTTTTAAGATTTACAAAGTGCTTTCCTTATGCAATCTTATCCTGCAGGGCTTCCTGGCTTCTTTCAAGACTCAGCTTCAATCTCATTTTATAAAAAAGACTTTTCCATTCTTTCCCTTTCCTACTGTTACTCCCTTCCCTCTGAGATTACCTTCCACTTACAAGATATAAATCCTACATGTATGTTTTTTGCATGTTTTCTTCCTTATTGAAAGATGAGCTTTCTAAGGATAAGGGCAATTTTGTTTTCTCCCTTCATATCAACAGAATTTAGCACAGTGCCCAGCATACAGAAAGCTCTTAATAAATGCTGACCACCTCCTTGTATGAACACAGGGGCTGACAAAACATGACTCCCAGGCTTGAGTCTATCAAAAAATTCCCCTACTATATTATCTGGTACAGGGTCTATGTACACACAATGTTTTTGTCCTGAAAAGTGGTCTATTTTCACATATATTCAAGAAATGTGGGTTATCATTCCTGAATTAAATAATTGTTGAAATACTATTTTGAAATAATTTTGCACTGACAAAACAAGCCATGCCAACTCTTTTAAGAGAAAAAGCTTTTGTCTCTATGGATTTCAATTTCCCTATCTGTGAGTTGGGGCTAAAGGGGATACATCTCATATAACCTTATAATATGGAAACTTACCCAAACCCACACTGATTCAGAAAAGCACTGATTAACAACACATCTCCATGGTTTCCACGGATGTATGGCAGGATATTGGAAAACCCAAAGATGGGCCCATCAGAATCTTGCTACCATCTTCGAAACACTTCAACTCAGTATTTTGTAAGCACCCCAAAGCTAGGTGAGGAGTATAGGAAGAGGAAAAACTGTAATACTTGCTCTCCCAGGTCTTGCAAGATTTTCCTCAAGCATGAAGAAATAATCAATATGACAAGGCAGAAGGTAATAACAGTTCCTCAAGTGCAGGGGATGCTACGATTTCGTTTTTGGATCCTCAGAACTAGTTGAAACTGAATAGCAAAATAAAGATGCAGAGTTAAGTGCTTTACGAAATTTTGAGGAAGGAAAGAAAACTCACTTTCAGGTGGAATTGGGAGCATGATGATAAGGGATCCATCAAAGCTCTTGCAGACAATTCTCAAATCATGGCAGAGGCTGGCCTAAGTGGTGGAGGACCTTCTTCACTTAGTTCAAATTCTTCTTCATGACTGGTCCTATATGTCTTAGGTTTTTATGGTCCAGAATCCAAAGGATAGCACATATTACACACATCAACAGATCATCTTCTAGCCAATATTCTACAAGATACACTGACATGGTGGCTGTGTGTCAGCGGAACTCAAACATGTATCTCAAGTCCAACAGAATACATGCTATTCTAATATGAAACATTACTATGGTGCAGCCTAAACAAAGAAAATGGAAGTCCAGAGTAGCTGTTAGTACCAGAGCACACAAGAAAATTTCTAAGAGTTAATCACAGAGCAAACTCTTCTTCCCCACGTTCATGTAGCAAGACCTATAAATGTTAAAGTGGATTTCTATCATATTCCTTAAAAATAATAAAGGCTATGTAATGAAACTGCATTTTCAAGAGATAAAATGAAATCTCTTTTTTTAATTTCCCTCTCACCCCAACTCCAAGGGCCAGGAAAACAATCCCCACCTCCGCGCCCCTGGGATGCATGGAATGTTCTTGAAAAAAATCTTCATCCTGACCTAGTATAACTGGGGGCATGCTATACTCAGCCGGGCCAAGAGTTCAGAACAAAAACAAACCGTTTCTATTCTGAGACACTCAAGTGGTATCTCACTTACTGGACAAAATGACAACAGAGACAGAGGAAGCTGGCTCAAATTATGGTACTTCCCTAGATAAAGGGAGCCATGCATTTACTACATTTACCTGAGCCAAATGGAAGCATGAGGCCATTTTTTCCCCCTCTAAAAAGGTTTGGAGACACATTTTGCCCTGAAATATGCAAAATGAACTCTAGTAATATCGAGGGGAAGTCCTGGGTATATATGTATGTATGTATGTGTATGTATATATGTTGGGTTTTTTTTTTTCTGGGAGAGGAACGTTTTCCTTTTTTGAGACCTCTAAATACTATACTTCAGCAAGGCCTCACTCCAAAAGGCACAAGGGGGGAAGGGATAATTATCATAGCATCTGGATACAAATGAAAATAAATTTTTAAAAAGACCCTCCATAAAAATGGATCTATCTATGCATTAAACGATAATCAGGCAAACTAAAAATAGCCTTCCCTTACTATTAAAAGAGATTTCTTTAAAATATGAAATTTCTCTGCTATTCTAAATAGATTTTTTAAGGTTTTGTAACTACTTATGGAAATGGCAACCTCAATGTTTTTAATCATAAGTATGTTGAAAAAAAAGAAGACCTAGATTTCACTACCAGCTTGGCTAGTTATACTTGCAAGACCTTGTGCAAGTCACTTCAGCTCTGAGTCTCCTGAAACATAATGGTGTTAGCTTAAATGGTATCTAAAGTTCCTTTTCCATTCTTGATCTTGGATCCTCTGCAAGTATCATATAATTTTGCAATAATATAAGCAACAATGAATTATAAGGTGGGATGAAACATAAAATTCATCAGATGAATATCTATTAAGTGAATTATTGATTAGAGCAAATCAACCTAAGAATTTAAGTAGAGATCCCTAAAATAACCCCAGATGCCCAGCATCCAAATAAGAAATATTGTGGTGCACATTTATAAAATAAGACTGAAATATATTCATATGTTTTCACTATACTAACACAGAACTAGAGTTGAATGTACTGTTTCAGTGAATACTAATAAAACCTAAAACCTTTCATTTCTAGGTCATCTGACTAGCTTAGGTGCAGGAAAAAATTATTAAAAATCAATTGCACCAATATTCTTGATGACTCCCATTCATTTCTAAATGGACACATTAAAACCTCTGTAGGGTTACTAATTAGTACTGCTCTCTATGCTGAATTAGGCTACTGACAAGTAAAGTCAGGAGAGTCACCATCATCCTTTTAGGACAAAGGGTTGCATTTTCCCAAACTTTTATCCTGGCACTCCTGTCAATTAAAAAAAAAAGACAAAAGCAGTCTGAATAAACAATACTGACATCTATCTTAAAATGAGCTGAAACCTGAAAAAGGTCAGTCTTCTGCACTGTTCACTAAGTTGTATGGGGAAGCCAGAAAAAGTGGGAATTTACTTTGCTATAGAAACTGGCATTTTCTTCTGACATCTGCATGTACTTGAAGAGGTTGAGGTAAGTATTGTATTTCCACTCAAAGGCTGTGACTAAGTCAAGTCAACAAGCAATTATTAAGCACTCACTATATGCCAGGCACTATGCTAAACTCTGTAAACACAAAGAACGGTACAAACTGTCACTGCCTTCAAGGAGCTCACAATTTCATGGGTGGAATCAAAATGCAAACAACTATATACAAACCAGATGTTTTAGGGATACATTGGAAATAATCTCAGAGGTAAGATCCTAGCATCAACGACAAGAAAAGGTTTCTTCCCAAAGGTGCTATTCTAGCTGAAACTTGAAGGAAGTCAGAGGAGCCAGGGGGTAGAAATTAGGAGGGAGAAAATTCCAGGCATGGCCAAGAGCAGGCAAAAATGCAGAGGCACAGGATGAGAGTGTCTTATGTGGAGAACAGCAAGGATTTCAGAAGTCACTAGATTAGAGTATGTAGAGGGGAGTAAGAGGTAAAAAAGATCGGAAAGGTAGAAAAGGATCAGATTTTGAAGGGCTTTCAAAGACAAATGGCATTTTATATGTGATCCTCGGACCAAATAGGAAGGCCTTGGAATTTCTGAATGGGCGAAAAACATGGCCAGAGCTACACTTTAGGAATAGCACTTTGATAGTTGACTGAAAGACAGTGTAGAGTGTGTGTTTGTCCTTTGTTGTGGAAGACCATGCCATCAGAGAAATAATGACATGACTTGCACTTGACTTTGTTTTGAGTGAGGAAGGGCCGCGCAGGTCACCAGCCTCACTTCTCCTCCAGAGAATACATCTGAATCCAGTGACCAGATATTCATCTGAATCCAGTGACCAGATATTCATCAGGATGACTGGATATGACCCAGGATGAGGCAATTGGGGTTAAGTGACTTGCCCAAGGTCACTCAGCTAATGAGTGTCAAGTGCCTGAGGTGAGATTTGATCTCAGGTCCTCCTGACTCCTGCACTGGTATTCTATCCACTCTACCACCTAGCTGCCCCTAGTCTCGAGTGGGTAGAATCAGAGAGGTCAACTAGGTTAATGCAGTAGTATAGCTGTGAGGTAGGGAGAGGCTGAACCAAGGGGCACTAGTGTTAGAAAAGAAGACAGGGTACATAGGAAAGGTGTGAAGGTAGAAGTGACAGGACTTGACAAATAGACTGGATATGGGGGGAAGGAGAAAATGAGGATGATGCATAGAGTGTGAGCCTGAACGACTGGAAGGATGGTATGATACCCTAGTCAGTAACAGGGAAATCTGGATGAGAAATTTTGGAAGGTTTGGAGGCAAGACAATGAAATCAGTTTTGGACATGGTGAGTTTAAGATATTGCAAGACTTCCCTTTAGAGATGTAAAGTATAAAATTGGAGATCGGAGACTGGATATCAGAAGAGAGGTTAGAAGTTAAGGTTAGGTAAATGGATCTGGGAATCATCTGCATAGAAATGATAATTAAATCCATGAAAGCTGATATTATCACCAGGCAAAATAGCATAGGGGAAAAAGAGGAGAGGGCACAGGATAGAGGCTTGGGGGAATAACATCTGCAGATACTGATATTTTGGTTTTTCTAGGTTTACCGGTGGGAAATGATTTATTTATCCCTTAGGTATTAATCTAACCTACTCCGTCATTATTTTTTTTTCTTTTGATTGAATTTGTGATTTCTTTAGAGTAGGAAATATCTTCTACCAATGTGTATTTACATATATTCACAACTTATACTCTTAGACCCTTGCTTGAGGCACTGAGGTTAAGTGACTGGCCTAGGGGTCATATAACTAGTATTTGTCAAAAGTATGACTTAAGCTCAAGTCTTCCTGATTCCATAGCCATCCTTTTATCCACTGCAAAACAGTACCTTGTCCTCTGTCATTTTATAGAGGAAGAGACAGATGCAGGTAAGTTAAGTGACTTGCCAGGTTCAGAAAGGTAGTATGTTTCAGAGAAAGCACTTGAATGAATATCCTGTTTCTCCAGATATGGTGCTCCTTCCACAGTACCAAACTCCCTCTATTAAACCAAAGTACACATATATACATACCTATATATATATATCATCAAAATCATCATCAATTTAAAGATACATCATAAAACCATACCACACCCCTGTCTCAGAGCTCTCCCCAGCCTCAGTTGAAAACTTCAGTTTTTCTTCATGGTAACCTAGTATGGATATGAACTGATTTTAACCCAACTCTGTTTCTTCTGTGTGTGTGTGTGTGTGTGTTAAAATCAGTCTTCCCTAAACTGACAACTATATTAGATGCCCTAAATTGGCAACTACAGAGTCCGATTTAATTTATCAATGAGGAAATGGGTTTACCTGGAACAGCTGCCTAGTGCTCAGCTAAATCCCTCCTCGTGTTAAGCCCACATTTCTATATCTTCTGGTTTTACTGTGTAATACAGTGGATAGAGCACTGGGGCCAAGAGTCAGGAAAACTTGAGTTCAAAATCAGCCTTAGATATTGACTACCTGTGTGACCCTGGTCGAGTCACTTAACTACTATTTGTTTCAGTTTCCTCATCTGTAAAATGGGGCTAATAAGAGTCCCTTATCTCTCAGGGTTGTGGTAAGGACCAAAGGAGATAATAATTAGCACAGTGCCTGGCACATAGTAAGTGCTATATAAATGCAATTTATTAGTAATTTGGCTAATGACAGCTAGAATTCCACCAGCTCTTAGGGAGCAATCTCGCTTGCCACCACTTGTGCTGGTGACAGGATCAACGAAGACCATGGAGCACTAGGATTCCATGAAGGCTTCTTATTTGCATTAGTGGAGAAAGAAGAGAGAGAGGGAGAATGAAGGAGAGAAAACAATACAAAAGAGAAACACTGGGAAAGGAGTGGAGGGGGTAACAAGGCTCACTCCTTCCTGGTCACCCAGGGAGTTTTTTCCTAAATTTTCAAATGAAGCCCATGGTTACCCATCTAATCCAGTAGTAAACCTTTAACTTTGTGAGAGTGAAGACCATTGGGAATTTAAGTTCAAAATGAGAACTCTACAGATATCATTCCTATTTTGCTCTCTATATGTTGTCACCTCAATCTATTAGGTGAAGTTTACTTTGATTTCCCTTCATATTTCTACTCTATCCAAATGTTTGTGGTTTTCCTAGTTACTACACTGTGGCTAAGACATGATGGCCAAAACAGCCTCAGACTGCATTCCTGGAATTTAATTAAAGAAATAGAATGGTGTATTATAGTTGAAAGAGTATTGTAATTGGTATCAGGAAGCAGGATCTATTTTGGCTGTGCCAGATGTGTCATTAGGCAGGCAATTCATATAACTCTGTGCCTCAGTTTCCTCACATGTAAAACAAGCATGCTCGGAATGGTTCTAAAATTCTATGGTTCTGTGATTATAATGAGGAAAAATAAAGAAGGATCTAAAAAGGCTTAATGAATATTGCAGTTGTCTCATGAAGTTAGGGAAGAAAAGGCATTTGTCAAGCACTTACTATCTTGCCAGGCACTGTGCTAAGCAATGGACATACAAATATAGAAGCAAGACAGTCTAGCCATCAGTGAGTTTACATTCTAACAGAAGAGACAATACATTTAGGAAAAGAGGTGATAAAAGATGGAATAATAGGACAGTCTATTGGCATACCCATTACAGAGGCAATGGTCATGTTGATATGATGCTGGTTTCTGCTCCAGAGGTCTCTGTCTCTGCTTCTGTCTCTCTCACTTTTATCTCTTTCCATCTCTGTATGTGTGTCTCTGTGTGTTTGTGTGTACACAGCTGGTGAGAGATGACTGTGGTGAAGATGGAATCCTGACAGGGAATTCAGAGCTGAATGGATTAGAATCTCTTGGGAATGGCCTGGGGAGGTCCTGATCAATTATTTCTGAAGTGGATATGGGGAAAAAAAGCCCCCAATACCAGGATTAAGTGGAACTTGGCATAATTTTACAGTGGATATTTATCACCACTAGCTTAATCTGGAAGCCATTTAAATCTAATAATGTTCACTTGTGTGCTACAGAAGCTAACATATAGCAATGGGAAGATTTTAGTGCCTTCTACTTTCGATAACTTTTCTTGTATGTATGTCTTGACTTCCACATAGACAAGAAACTGATCTCCATACGGGAAATGTCTGCATTCCACCTGTTGATTTCCTAGCTATAATTTAAAGCCCAAATCAAATGCCATTTCTTCCAAGAAGGCCTTCCTCCTCAGCCTTTGCATTGTTTTGAGGTGCATTTCTTTAATGCTCTTACTGTACTATCTATATCTATATATCTAAAATACAGGTATATGTTTGCATCACATTCTACTCCCCCTCAAATGAACTGGGAAATCAAGACTGAAGATCACATATCCTAATTCTTTTTATCATGCATAACATCTAGCACTTGGTTATACAATAAAAATGTTATTGAAGGAAGGAGAAGGGAGAGAAAGGAGAAAGTGCTTTTCCTTCCTTTTCAGGCCCAAATCATGAACTAACCCAGGAAGCCCATGGACAGTGATAGCTCACCACAAGAAAACCAAAGTGTGATTAGATTGAAACTCAAGTCTAAAATTATCAAATCCTTCCTGGCCTCAGAAAATTCCACTTATTGGAAAACATTTGTAAATAAAGAAGTTAAATTTAGTTTTAGCCATGAGTGATCAAGAAGGAAATTATGGTGACTTTTCTCACCAATTTCTGTGGCCACCTTCTAAACTGGTAAAGGGTATCATTCACTTGGTGGTCCATTTCAAGACTCTAGATTGTCAGCACAGCTTCTAATAACTCACAAGATCACTGAGTTGTAGAACACAGGATTGTCTTGCTCAGGGTCACATAGATCACGTCTAGCAGAGTCAGAAGCCTAGATTTCTTGATTACAAATCCAGTCTTCTTTTTATTTACTTGAAATTATTTTTTCTGTTGAAAAAATATCTGGTGATTTCTCCCCAAAGACTGAGGAGTATGACATAGCTATTTCCAAAAAGCCAGCACAACTCCAAAGTATAATAGAATATATGTGAATAATAATCGTTACTTTTACCACATCTGCTGCTGGCTGCTATTACTACTACTACCACCACCATCACTACTACCACTCCTGCTACTATTACTACTACTACTACTACTACTACTACTACTACTACTACCACTACCACTACCACCATCACCATGAGGTGACTACTATTTGTCAGGCACACTGCTAAATTCTTTACAATTCTTATTTCATGTGATCCTTACAACTACCCTGTTACGTAAGCTCTATTATTCTTATTTCCATTTTACAACTGAGGAAACTTGAAAGTCATCTTCTCTCTACTTACAAAAGTGTCCCCTTCATTAAGGCCTAATCACCATTGCCTAGACAGACAATGCACTTCTCATCCCTGTGCCCTTGGCCCAGCTATCCCCCTGCAGGAAATGTACTCCCTTCTCATCTCTGCCTCAAAGATCGCTCCCTTTCTTCAAGACTTCCCTCAAGCAGCATCTTCTAGATAAAACCTTCTCTGATCTTTCTAGTTGTTACCTCATTTATCTACTTCATGTTCGGTTTTATTTCCTTTATGTTTCTCCTGCATATCCTTAGATAAGTGTCTCTGTCACCCGAATGGAAACTCCTTGAAAGCGGAGATTGCTTCATGCCTTGCCTTTGCAGTCCCAGACTTTTGCGCAGTGCTTGGTACAGAGAAGATGCTTAATTATAAATGTTAGCTGTTTGATCTGCCCAAAATCATGTACTTCATTTTTGCTGTTTGTGTGTATATGGTTCATGTTCGATACTTCTCCAATTCCCATTAGGCAATTCTCATTCTGACCTGTGATTATTTTAGGTGGTACAACATGTGTTTCTACTCTCGAGTGAGGTACTGGGCCTTGTTATTTCACTAGTCTAGAGAATTTTTTGGTAAAGAAATGTCCTCTACTAATAAAGACCAAACCCTTTTTCTGCAATCACAGGTTTAGAGAATTGCCTAGAACACTGAGAGGTCACATGGCTTGTTCACAAAGCCGCTAGATGCCTGAGCCTGGAGCTGAATGCAGATTCTCCTGGCTTCCAGGCCGGCTCATCCGCTACTCTATATCTGCTCTACTTTACATCTGTGTAGTCATGTATGATGTGGCAACCTGATTCATGTAAGTATACATAAGCATCTTTAATTCCCTCTACATTTCAATGACTGATTCTACACTGTATCCTTTAACTCACTAGGAGGAATATCCATGTGTAGGAAGACAATGCTCTCCTATGATCTTACTTAGCTTACTGCGAGTTTCGTAGCAATTGGGCAGGAAATAAAATTATTCTTTCTAAAATCTCTCCTTATAGATTACTTTGTTATTTATATAAAACGAAGTTGTTACTTTGTTTAAAGATGGTAACTTTATAGCACCCAAGATCCATTTGTTAGTGGTAGCAATTTTTTTTTAAATCACTGATACACTCTCATGGAGTCTATGATTATTATTGTGGTTATTGAGAATTTATTTACCACATTCTAGTTTTGAAAAATGTGATTACCAATAAAGGGCATTAGAGAGACAGAATGGTAAAGGGAGAAAGAATACTGATTCTGATTTCAGACCTGAGTTCAAATCTAGCTCTGCTACTTGCTAAGTGTCATTTTCCATCTCTGAGTCTCAGTTTCCTCTATGAAGAGACTATACTTGATGATTGATTCCTAAGATCTCTTCCAGCTTTCACTTTACAGATATTTACAAGAATATAGAAAACAATAACAATGCTTTATATTTGCTACACATGCCTTGAAATGACAAATTCATTTTAATACAACAAAGCGAATATGTAGGTATATATATTTAAGTGACGGTGTTATATCACTAATACTTATGCAAAACTTTAAAAACTGTAAACATGGTCATTATTTCTATTTCTCTTCATGATTGACCATGTAGAGGTGGTTGTGGGAATGGGTAGAATCCAAAATGAATCCAGATATGACAGAACCTTAATAGTATGGTACTTATATTTATGCTACTCAGCTCTGGATAAATATAATTCTAGGAAAGGCTGAACTTTTTCAGCACAGAGTGGAAATGGCTAAAGTCACTATATTCAGGAGTATAGTTAGCATCTTGGCTTCTAGGCAGTTGTGACTACGACAAATTATTAAGTCACATCTACCTTGGAAGGACAAGATATACAAATGCACAATACCTTTTCAAGATTCCTTACTAACAAATATTTGGGCTGAGACGAAATGCTAAAATAAGCTATCGATCTATTACGTTGGCTTAATTTGTAAAAAAAAAAAGTTTTTCTAATTTATGTGTTATCATTATCACAGAGATACTTGGTAGCACTGCAGTGGTTAAGGATCTGTCAAGGTTGCCATTTCAAACCCTAATTTTCAGATATTTATAACAGAAACTGCAAGACTCTGAAATTTGGTATGCAGAGCTCTCTGTGGACATGCAAATTCCTTTCTCTCTCTCAAAATTGCTAAGTCATTTTAAATCAAAGATAGATCACTAAAAATAGACCATTTTAATAGTTTGAAGATATCGTTATCTTTATTATAAAGGACACATAAAAAACTCAACTTTCTATCTATACTTAAATACACTTTAATTTTCTTAAAATTACAGGTATTTAATTTTCAACATAGCTTAGTGACTGATATTTAAATCCAAAATCATGGAGGATACAACACTAAATTTGTATAGTGGCTATTCTTCAGTAATTCTATCTTATCTCATACAAGTAGAGTATTTTCCTCTGCCCCCTACTCCACTGTGTAACATCCTTAATCCTCACCCTACATAATCTGATGAATGTCTATCTTTCCCACCTTGTCCTTCCCCCTCTCCCCTTCCAACCCCTCAACCTTTCCCCAAGGCTTCAACTTCCCAGAAAAGCTAAAAGGCAAATTGAGCTGTGTATTTCATTGAATACTGTTTTTACTACATCATGTTAGGTTTGGAGCACAGCTGTGAAAAAAATATCTTTAGTGCAACCTCTGGCCAAAGGATACACATAATGCAAACAACTCAGAACTTCACCCAAATTTATATGAACTAGTGAAAACAATTTTGTTGTGATGATACCCTCTCATGCCTCTTCATTCAGATTTAATAAAGGGGTGAAGCATGGGTACTTCATTGAAATAATGACTAATTACATTTGCAGATAGCTTACTTGATAATAACTTTTGCTGGTTGTGTTTAAATTTTTTTAATCCAAGTTTGCTGAACTAAGACAAATTCTAATTGACAAGATTTGAGATTGATTTTAATTTTTGTATATTTAATGTCAGTACTCCCTAAGTACAATGATAATAGTATTTAGGATAGTTAATGATTGTTTCTAATAACTACTCCATAATAAGAATACTATGCAGAATTACCAACCTAGAAAAGGTTTTACAATAATTTCTCATCACAAGTTCCAAATTTCACTGGTGGGTGTCACTTTAAAATATAGTGCAGCATAAAGCACAAAGACTATGATAAAAGATAGACTAACAGATAAGTAAAGAAATTTGTTTTGAAATGCAGACAATAAAATCATCATCAGACTATTTTTAAATGCACGAAATGCTAGTCACTAAATGTTCTTTTATGTTTCTGTAAATGGAAACATGGCCTTTAAATTAATAATGATTTTTACAAGTAATCCCTCACACGTACCATAAAACATCAATAACTCAAACTAACAGGTTTTTAAAACAATTATAACAGAGCTATTTTGGTTCTATGGGTGATAAAAATATCTTATGTATTCATTTTTCAAAATTATTTTATGTTCAGGCAAAGGAGTATTTTTTCATATGTGATATATACACATACATGTCTGTATGTGCATACAGCTATGAGAAAATTAACTCCTTTTGTACAATACATTTCTGAAGTATAGCCAAGATCAGTTAATTTTTCTCATAAAAAGACTCCCTAAAACAAATTTTATTTTAAGTAGCTGGATTTCAACAATTCTTTTTTAAGTCATTTGATGACTTCTGATTTTTCCATGTGAGAGTTGGTTAGAACTGGACAAGGGTGTATTAAGCAGTGTTTATTAATTTTTAAAATACTTCAAAGTGATTCTGTGCAACACACACACACACACACATACATGTACATGGGTACATATCCCTGTTCAGCAAGCTTAGAACCCAGCTGAAGCCAAATTTTGCCACTGAATGGTATCTGAGATTCTTACTGTTGCTGGTACAGATAGGTGCTAAGCACACATATCCAAGCAAAGACGTTGCTGGCCTCAGACATGGGACTTACACCAAGGAAAATGTGTCCTTAATTTATCCCATCGTGCCTAGGTTTGGCAGGGGTTTCTGAACATCATTTACATACCATATGCCCCAAATTACCTAGGCACAATGGAGGTAGATAAATATGGTATTCTGGTCCTACTATTTCCTTGCCTTTGTAGGTTGTCTTAAAATTTTATTTTTGCATTGTGATATGATTTAGTGCAATGTGACATACTGCAGAAGGGTGTGTTGAAACTGTCAATAAACAATTGGTTATTTTTTCTCACGATTAGAAAATCATTTCATGAGATGGGACCAGTTGTAATATTACATATTATTTTTATTATGTAGGTTCTCATTAAGTAAAATTAGATTGTACTTTGTGTTCATTTTAATATTTGTTTATTAAATATGTTTATATTTAATCAATGATCATAATAAATAACTGCCAAAAAGCAAAACCAAAATATGACTTCAGTAGACATTTCCAAATTTGGAAGCAAAATGTCCTGGTAAAATAGAGGTAAAAGCGATTCAAGACAACACATTGTTTCCTCCTAATATTAAAAGCAGGCATAACCTATCTGTGCCTCAGTTTCCCTCTTAACCGTGGTTTCTATTAAACATTTAGTAACAGGCATATACTGGGTGCCAGTCAGCATAAATAAAAACAAATGAATAAGAATTTACAGTGAAATTAAAAAGATCAATATCCTGTGCCTGGCTTGGATCACAACTGTAGTATATGTATTTTTTTGGTTGTGTACTATAAATCTGGCTACATAAACTTCCAATTAAAAATGGCATTCACACTATCATTTTTGATAGAACTTTGCACAGTAGGAATGCTCGTTAATGCAGGGTAATAGTGTGATAAGCAGCTTAGACATAAAAATAGTAATATATGTATATATACATATTTGTGTGTATACATATATGTATATATGTTTGTATGTATGTGTATATATGTGTATATATATTTACACAAAAAAACTAAAATGACAGTTGGAAACTGGGGAGGGGGCAGGGTCTAGGTCTAGTCTTTGCATAAGTAAAAGTAAACTTATGGAACTGAAGAAATAACAAAAGAACACACTGTCTTAAAGGCATAACAAGTCCTACTTAACCCTATCAAATCAGGGATTTTCAATCTCTAATTTTTTTATGTTAAATGTATGAAAATCATAATCTAATGAATCAACATACTGTTGCCTCTCTGCCCAGCAGAAAATATCATATGCTTCCCGTAAAGGAACATATTTTAACTGTACCATGCAAACAGAATGGGATGAATCAAGAGCTGGATATTATCAAGCTCTGTTTTATAAGTCCTCTGTCCTACATTACTTCTCCCTTTAGCTCTATTTACATCATCATGAAATTTTTAAAAAGGCATATTAGTAGGGGTCCTTTTTATTTGGCTCTTTATATAAAGCATTTGAAATCTCACTGATTTTTTTTTCATCAGTGGTCATAAGGAGAATAATATTAGATGAAGGACATTCCCTTATACTATTTCTTTGGTTATAAGATACAAACAGAAGCAAAACTTTAAAAGTTACACCAAAATAAAAAAAAAAAAGGATGGAAGGACAGAGGAGTACTTAATAGAAAATCAAGGAAGAAGCTAGGGGCAGTAATAGAATTCAAAATTTCAGAATTTTGTCATATAATTTTTTTTTCTTAAAAAAATATCTTGCTACTGGAAGATCTGCAATGAAGGGGTTAACAGACATATGCTGTATAATTAGGAGATGCATTAATGATTATGAATAGTAAATGATTTGGTGCAAAGAAAAAAATTCAGTCAAAGGGACATGCACCTATCTTACATGTTTATTAGTAACTGTATATAACTAGAGAATTCTGCTATTAAGAATCCTGCATTATTGGTGTAAATACTTCCAAGGGTACATCAAATTGTAATCTTTCATACGACATCCATCAAACCAGGCTGGAGATTTTGACAAACATTAAACACAGTAAGGAGGCAATTATGTATGCATGATTTAATCTGCAACTAATTAATATGCAAATTTATTCATATGTTAGTTACTAAATTAAAAATGCAAAGAAGCCCTTATGGTGATTCTCGAAATTTTGCACAAACAGAACATTTAAAATGTAAGAAAAATGAAGTTTTTTGGAAACCTACAGCATACTTTTAGTGTTTTCAAAACCTGTTGCACTAAGGAGGTTCAAAAATATTTGTTTAAATGCTAAACAATGATTTAAAAGGTGTGCTAATTTCATGTGAGAATGTGGGAACAGAAAGGTTAATCAGAATTCTATCGAACTCTTAAGAGATGCACCCTAATTACCAAACAAATGGTATTCTATCCCTCCTCCTTCTAGCCTATTTTTTGGATTGTCGGAAGTTGGTCATCTTACTGAGGTCTTTAACCAACTGCTATGGCTTTGTATCAAATAATAGCTAGTCCAAAGCAACCAGAATCTCTTGCAAATTCCAGTCAGAACTTTTAGAGCATTTGGTGTTCACTAAACATATCATCTACTCCTCAAGATGGTAGCTCACTCATTTTTGCCTTTGGGAACTGCTCTCTGCAAATATAGAAACAGGAGGAAAATCTTAAGGGAAGATAGAAACCATCCTGTATTTTCTTCTAAATGAATCTTCAAAGAAAATGGTGAATCGAAACAAATAGGAACAACAAAAAATACAGAATCAGTCAACTGACATTTCTAATTTCTTCTGAAATGAAGCTGGCTCTTTCAGCACTGTCCCAATGCTGTATTATAGCCAGAAATTATTTTGATTTGTTCTGGAAAGTGTCAGATCAATGTCGATTACAAATATATGCTGGTGTCTTTTAAGACTATCACTGAGGACAACTATCGGCATCGCTACCTTTTCTGAATGGTATAAAGGCATTTTGCTTTTTGTTTTTTAATTTCCAATTTGATTACCTTTTTTAAATGAGAAGCACAAGTGTTTTGTATACCGCTTTGAAAGCTACTACATGGAACAGCTGCAGTGCCTTCAAAAAATGAAGCATAAGTCAACTGTATGAGAAAGTACAATAATAGAGAGAGTCTAGGCTACTTCCCAGTTCATTGAACTCTCACCCCATATTGAAAAAAAAAAGTCATCAGTTCCAATAAAGCCAAGCATCACACAAAGAGGAAGTTAACCATGGGCTGTGACTGCACACGCAGTCTGACTCTGTGCCCCCAGCTTCCCTTAACCCATTTTGTTGCCAACCAGGGTACAGCGTGCCCATTTCTCTTTGTGCCTGTCAGCCAAAAAAAAAAAAACAAAAAGCCCTGCCCTATGGTGCAACGATGAGCAGTCTGTTTTGATATTAGTACCTCAGTATGTAATATAAAAGAGTCAGATGTCCCCAGACTATGTATTCTCCTAAGAGATCCCTGCTCAACCTCTTTAGCCAGGAATATGATGAGTATTCCGTAAAGCTTCAGATTTAAAGAACAAGGAAAAGAGAATATCTTTAGAATTCATGCAGAGATGTAGATAATCCCTCTCTTCTTCCAAGAATGAATGTTCAAACACAATATTTTCTAACCAGAAAGACTCATTCATATTAGATTTAGATCACAGACGATGCAAGGCACACGGTAACCTTCACTTTATATGAAATAGTAAGAGACAGTGAGGTAATGAAATTATTTTCTAATTCAACACTATCAAAATGTATCATTTTTTAAAAAATGTAACTAAGACCCATCCTTTAAAAAAAGATAATTTCTTTGATAAAGTCAGAGGAATGAATTTTCTAAACCTGAGACTCAAAAGAGGAAAAAATATGGCCATGGAAATCCCAAAATGCATCTGGATTTCTTTGTTAAACATACACAGGCTGATTCTAACCTGATGTAGCCTCTAGATGTGCCTTGCTAGGGATCTAGGCATCCCTAACTTTAACAGGTGACTCAATTTTTGTTTTGACCAGAACTGAACATAAAGCTTTTAAAAGCTTAAATGTACACATTTATGCATCCATTACACAGTGTTAAATCTAATTTGTTCTTTTTACTGTCACAGGAAGCACATGTTTAAAGCAATCTGTTTCCTCATATGAATGCTTTCCTGTCTGTTTAAAAAAAATTGCGACACACTTTACCCTGAGTAACCAAGAGGTGATCATAAATATCCCTAAATAGCATTAAACAGATATGAAAGACATTAACACTTTCAGAATGCCAAAGTAGTATTAAAAAAAATTCTAACAGATGCTCCTAGGTCAAAAAGTGAAATGTGTGTTTCCTGAAAAAACACTCTCATCAGAATCATAAATGAACTGTGAGTGGAGAAATGAGGTGTTGCTGAACAAACTAGAGGATCCTTTTGGTGAAGAACACTAGCAACCCCCTGCCAGAGTGTACTCGCAATAAAAAGAGCCAAAATTAAATGGAAGTTTATGAAAACCAATATCCTTTGTAATCCACAAGGTGGCAATGACTACAAATGAGGGCTGGCTAAGTCAAACCTAACTTAGGACTGTTCACTTTTCCTAAGAAAGGTTCTCTCATTGCAAAATGACCAAAGAGGGGGCACTTCAAAGGAGAAGGGATGGTGGAGAATATATTGGCCAAAATGGAAGCACACCAAACAATTTTAATTTTATGTCCTGTCACTCCATGACTTACATTTGGCAAGAAAAAGATTTCCTCATAAGGAAATATAGTCAAATAATATGGCTATATGCAAATCTGTTTTGAAATGCAAGACTTAAAAAGCCTGTGCTTGCAAAAACAAAATAATTTTAAAAGTACAAAAAGTTTCCAGAGCCAACTGATGAAAATATATTCTTCCTTGTGAGAATTTAGCTATACCATTAAAAGAAGACTCTGGAGCAAAAGTTAGAACTAAGCTATTCTCTAAATTTACCTAAAATATCACTATAAACATCACTGTTCTGTATTAGGAATCTGCAGAACATGGTGCTGAAAATCTTGAAGTTTGTTCTTGATTTATGACTGAAACAAACTGCTACACCAATACACATACTTACGCCACGTAAAATGAAGTGAAATTTTCCACTCCCAACCTAGCATCTCTTGAACCAGCAGAGCCTAATCATAAGAGGAAACTGACAATTACTCAGTAGCACCCACTTCTGAGTAACTGCAGAATAGCACCGATGTAATTTTAAAAGAGGCAAAAACCTCAAGGACTAACGATAATACCTTCATGGAATAAAGATTTACAAAGTATTCTCAAAATCTAGCATCTCCATTTTCCAGATGAAGAGACAGAGGCTTAGAGAGATTTAGTGACCTGCACTGAGAAACATAATTATTAACTGATATAATGAGAATTCACAATCTGACCCCAAATCCAGTGTGCTTGAAATCATACCATAACTAATAAATTATTCACTAATGGCACTGTATTACAACAGACCCTCCACCTTGGACTGATTTCCACTTTCACAATAGGAAGGACGTGTTTAAATTTTGGAAGCAAAAGGTCTAATTACCTGATTCTCGCTAGCACTGATGCTGTAGGAAAGGCTGCTTACAGTAAAGCACAATCTCACTGATGGGATGTCCGTCCACACTACAGAAAACTACTTCCAAAGTAAATGTCTACTTGTGACAATCAGGCTCTGTTACGCTGTAAGCCTATATGTTAGACTTCCTTAATTTGTTTGTTTTGTTTTTAAGACAACCCTACATGCCTAATTAGACAATAGCAAAGAAAGGTATCCTGAAATATCCAAAACGTAGGGAAGAGGTTGTGGCAAAGAACTGCTGTATAGTCTTGATGTCAGAGGAGGTAGGCTGACCTTTGACCTAGGGAAAATAATGTGCTGTTACTGAGCCTTAAATTCCTCATCTGTAAAATAAGTGTAATCCTATTTTCACTACCTAACTCACAGGGTTGTTGTTGAGGAAAGGGGGTTGCTGTTGGTCAGTCTCTGTGTCCAATTCTTCATGACACCATTTTGGGTTTTCTTGGCAGAGATACTGGAGTGGTTTGTTATTTCCTTCACAAGGTCATTTTATAGACAAGGAAATGAGGCAAACAGGGTTAAGTGATTCACCCAGGGCTGCACATCTGGTAAGTGTCTGAGGCCTCACTTGAACTCAGGTCTTCCTGACTCCTCGGTGCCACCCACCTGCTCCTAAAACATGATACAAGTTTGAATTACTGTTATTTACAAAATGATCTTCTTGGGATGAAGAAGGAAGAAGGGGTAAACTATAACAATAAATAATTTTAAAAGTGAGACTGAATTATATTCAGTTTCTTCTGGCATTTTTGGTGATGTAATCAGTGAGACTGTAGTGAAGTTCCTGTTTATTTTATTTGTATGCAGCCATTCATCTTTGTTAAAGGAATAATTTGTTATTAAAGTTATTATAATAGTTCATATATTGAACACTTTAAGGTTTGTAAAGTGTTTAACATATTTATCTCATTTTATTCTCACAGCAACTGCATTAAGTAGGTGCTATTACTTTACAAATGAGGAAAGGGAGACACAACCGATGAAATGATTTTCCTGGATTTGCACAGATTTGAACTCAGCTTTTACTAACTCAAAGTCTACTCTCCTTCCACTACAGAGTAATTCAACAAATGCCCACTAACAACATACTAAGTACAAGGAGCTATGCCGGGTGCTACAGGGCAGGAGATAACCAGATATCAGTAGTATCCAGCTGCTAGCCTTCCGGAGCTGTTGGACTTGGAGTCAGGCAATACTTATCCTTGAATCCAGCCACTGCCCCCAAACTGTGTAATCCAGAGCAGTACTGCTAGTCTCTGAGCGCAAGCTTCTTCATCTGTAAAATGGATGTAATCACCACACCTTCTGAACCGTACTGTTGTGAGTTTTAAGTCAGTTACTTTGTCACATACTTTGCAAATCTTAAACTGCTACATAAATAAGTTATTTTCACTATTATTACAAACTCTAGCAACTTGTCAAATGATGAATGGTCCACAAAACACGAAGTTCTTTAAAGGTTGGATTAAACATTACCAGCAAGCCTATCTACTTGTGACATCCACTTTTCAGTGACACAATACTGAGATTTCAAATAGGATGAATTCAGGTAGCATGTGCTTCAGGATTTATATGAGTCTTCAAGAGAAAGAAATGCTGAAGATGATCTATTTCTGTCTTTGGTTACTAAAAGTAAAAACTGATATCTGGGGAATTTAGGGTTAGGTTTAGGGCATTTGCTGAATGAGTCAATGATCAATGAATGAATGCATGAAACTGCCAATATTACTTGCTCTCCATCTTGGTTTCTCCCAGTTTATTATTAAAGTTACAAAAAACAAAGTCAATATTGTTTTGTTGAATAAAAAAGAACTTTTTGGATGGGATACATATATGGTGACTTAGACGTTTGGGGATTTTACCTACTCCTGTCCCCAAGAAATATTCTTAGGTTTTTTGTGGGTGTGGAATTGGGAGTGAAGTGAGGGAACAGACTCAGCTTTTAATTAATGGAATTATTCTTAAGTCCTAGACATTAAGTATGTTTCTAAAAATCAAAACACACGAAAACACCAGAAACACTTAAAACACATACAAAGTCACCATATATAAAACTAACATTTTTTTCCTTAAAGAAAATTTTAGTAATGAAGGGCTAAAAGATTCATACCTTTATCATAAGCAATGGAACTTGCATCATTTTTTTAAAAGCAAAAATAATGTTTGTATGATGTAAGGGGCAATAATTTAAAGGTGTTTTTATCTTACATTTCCTCTCCAGCATAAATAATTAAACATGTTCAATAAATCAAAACTACTTTGTCAAAATTATTCTAAAATCCAGTTTTCTGTAGTAAAAATAATTTAAGATTTTTTCTACACTCTTTTAAAAACTTCATTTTTACTTCTTTCAACTGTGTATTTAAGATAAACATTTCATATTAAATTTCTCTTGTAATGATGCTCCCAGAATTAGTAGTTTTGAATTCTAAATATTTATATTTTGCACATAAGTTATAATGCAGATTAGACAATTCTTCTAAATATTAGCGCAGCCTTTGCTAAAACTCTTTGGTACCGCTAAAAGCATCAAATTTGATATCACTAAAAGCACCAAATGGGGTGACTTAGAGAAATGCCACTAAGAATCCACTACCTACTCTGAACTGCTTCTTCAGAGCAGCTAATTCTATAATGATATGGTATGCCAATAGGAAGAATGAAGGCTATTATATTATCATAACAAATATAAGGCAGAAATCACATTTAGAAAGAATTTAAGAAAAAGAAGTTGCTCAAGACAAGGACTTTTCTGATATGATTAAAATAGTTCTAGAGTAGCACTTTTTAAAATTCAAGAAATAACGAGGTAAGTTAGTGACACATTTTGATTTCATGTGTTGCAGCACTTATTTTTATTATTTGAATGCACCAAGAAGAAATGTAAGGGAATATTTTGAGGTGAGTTGGAGAGAAATAGTTTTTTTCATATCCAAGTCATTTATTACCAAAAAGAAATTATCCCCTCCAACGCTGAGACTGAAAATATAATTGGCCTACAACAAAACACACAGCAAAATTTTCTTCTCTATATGATGTGGACTGCACCATGCTTGACCATACTATATTTACCCTCTATAGAAAAAGGAACAAGATGAAATCAAATTAAATTAGAGAGAGAGAGAAAGAATTAAATTCCTCAAAGAATGACAAAGTTTCTTATATTAGCAAGAAGTATAGCTAGGACTAAAACATTTGGATATAGTTATACCTGTGATCTTCAAAATATGCTTAGCCCATATTTTAATATTCAAGTTTATGCCTCTCACATTCACCTGTTAGTCATCCATATTTTCTAGCCAAAACCTTAAAAAGATATGTATCATCTACTGCACTACCATAATATCTCTGAAGAGGGAGTGTATGCACCAGCAAAACACAGATACTCAAGTACACACGTATGTTATCAGCTGTAGAAACATAAATTCAAGCACACATACAAACACACACATGCACACTCACACACACATACACATCCCAAATCACTGTCACACTTATTTTATGCTCAAATCATTACATATTTAGAACTATGTCAATTTCACATTACCTTTTCTCAAAGCTTCAAATCAATCCAACCCTACACCAGTCCTCCTATTCCTTACACGTGTAACTTTGTATTGTGCTTAATTAATCAGTGCCCTTTTTTTAAACACAAACAAACAACACAACAGGTGTCTGCCAACAGCCCAACTGCACTTTAATCTTCCTTAAAAACACTACTACTCTGATGTCACTGAAGAGATTCCTTACTCCTTTCTCCATCAGTTCTACAGTTTTAAGAGAATCTTATTTGCCCAACCCACTAGTTTACAACCAACTCTGATTTACTAACTTCAACAAAAAATTGTTTGGAAACTTAACTAAGAAATCTAGGAAATGTAGAAATCTGTCAATGTATAGCAATTAGTGAGGGAAGCAGTGCTGTATATTCAAATTTATGTTTGCATTCAAAAAACTTTAATTTTTTTATGGTATGTAACAACAAAGCTTAAAATATATTATTCTCTTAGATTATACTCTTTAAAATACCCAAAGTATTGAAATTTGATCAATTTTTCTTACTTTTGAAAAAATGGTAAATACTAGTGTAATAATCTTCCAACTCTATCCTTTGCCTCTATTAATTTCTTGTCCCCTTTTTTTGTGTAAGTCACATGGATTTATACACTACAGAACTAGTAATATAATTTCAAATATACTAGAGTATGAGGTCCCCATTACAATGTCTCCAAAAATTCATGAATTCTACACAATAGTTTCTGTGGGACAAAAACTTACTATAACTTAAATAATGCTTTTAAATGAACCTATATTTTATTAATAGCTTCCAAATACATTTTAAAAAGTTACACACACATATCTGTTTTCATACTTATATGTATATAATTTTACATATATGCCCACATATCCATATTTTTATGGAGGCATATTCTGGTTTTATTTTTTTTCCTCTGTTTTCCACATACCTCCATATGTCCCATTCCCCTTTTTCATTTGTGAATGCAACTTTAATGCAGGGCTACTTATCACAGTTGTAAAGTTCTAGTAAGGTACCTAATGTCTTTTCCTTCTCTACTTTTATTTTTTTCATCCACTTAACAATATACCCATATATCTAACAGAAATAAGATGATAGAACCAATCACACACACACACACACACACACACACACACACACACAAGTGCACTAGAGTATTCAGAAAGCCTCTTTAACCTCTCCAGGTAGGTCTCTAAAATTGTAATCTAAGTCACCAAGTACATTGTTAGAAGTTGCCTTCCCTATACCAAAGAAAGCCTAGTTACAGTCTAAAAGTATGCATATATCTAGATATCTATAGATATCTATCTATCTATATAGCATTTATTCAGCCTTTAAAAGTATGTTTATTAATACAAATAAGCAATTCTTATTTCTTTTAGCACTCTGTACTCTTAAAATTAATATCAAAACGATGACTTCCAATATACACAATTTCTCATTTCTCTAAGGCTCATAGGTTGGAAATCAGTATACTGAAACATTTTTGTACTGCTGCTTTTGAGTTCATGAAAGAAGGAAGGGAAAGGTGGGAATCAACTTAGAGGTGTAAATTTCTTATAATAGGTTTCTTTAGCAATTCGGTTAACTTAATCATTCTGATAATGTTCAAGAACATGACAAATTCCACTCTTTGGTGAAGGGTATCACTTCAATGAAATATGACATACTAAGTATAGTTTCTCAAGGCTAATGTTACTACTAATATAGGTATTTTGCAGAATTTTAACAGTTCTTAGCAAATGTATCAGACATACACTACAAAACAACAGCAACACACTCCCATATGTGCATATGTTTTAGTAGTATGTACATGTAGACTATACAATAAAATACTGTATAACAGTGATCCCAAAGTAACCTGGAATATACCACACACTTCAGGAAATTATCTGGGAAGCACTTTATGCCACAATTATCAGGATACTGGCTAAGGGGCTGTTTTGTGTGTGTGTGTGTGTGTGTGTGTGTGTGTGTGTGTGTATGAACGATCCATTTCTATAAAAACAAGAGGATTTTCTGTTTATTTTTTTCACCATCTTTTATACATTTCGATAAAAAAAAAACTGCCACAGGGCGTATGATACATACATGCAACTTTGATTCAATTGCAATTATTACAGTGTTAAGTTTCCAAAAAGTAATCTGATATCTTTTCCTTCTTCACATTTATTTTGTCTTCTAGGTAACCATTTACCAAAAAGAAATAAGATGATGGACTGAATCAACGAAATGCTAGTATACCTTATTTCAGGGGGCAAAAGAGTAGAGAAAAGACATACCCTCATTAGGAAACTCTGAAAAGAAGTACAGAAATCTAAAACCTAACTTTTGCAACATGATTATAGAATACGCTTCATTGTTATAAATTTGTATGTATTCCTTTTGTCTTTCGAATCACTTTCAGATTATAGTATAGCAATCTTCAAGAAGATTTAGGTTTGACTATATAGATTCTCCAATTTAAATGCCATATACTCTACAGCAGAGACTCAACCCACATTTGTGACAATTAAGCAGTATAATGGAGAACCTTGAAAGTAATTTTCTTAGCACTGAAAGTCAAAACGGTGATCAGATACTTACATTTAAGTTTTAACACAGTGCCTGGCACATCGTAGGTGCTTAATAAATGTTTAGTGACTGACTTATTTGCCTTAATATTGAAGAAACATTTATGAACAACATTTATAAGAGTTTCAAAGAAGAATCATGAAAAATATTCAGAATGAGTTAAAATGTCACTCTGTACACAGGCAAAATCTAATATGAAAGTCATTTTTTTCTTTTCTGATATAAAATTTATTCCTGTTACCATTAACTCCATTCTAAACTTGATTTAAAAAAAGACATTCTTATATAGGAAAAAAGCTCATCTTTCAATATTAGGAACAGAAAATGGCATGGTGTATTTAAAGTGAATATAATCTGCTAACCTAATATTAGTGGTTTGATATAAAAAGTCCCACTTTTCTGTAGTGTGCATGATTTTACTTTTCACTCACTGTTTACTTCACTAATGACTGACTACCTTCCTACTTCACTGCACAACATAGAGCTGATACACACTCCTCACTATTTAGTGATACTGCATGTTGTGCTTTAAAGATGTGTGTATTACTCTTCTAGGTAATATCCTAAAGAGTTGAACAAGTTTGATGACATACTGGAAAATATGTGATGAATATTCTCTTCTCATCAGGTTCAACTATGGCTAGTGAATTGGGAAATTATCTAATCATTTTGAAGTTCTTAGAGATGAGAAAAGTTTTTTTTCCTAACGTACTTTCCTTTAATTGATTTTATGTATTGTAGAATTTTATTTTTACAGAGATCTTTTAAGACTTTCCAACACTGCTGACTGTGCCCTGAAGCCTTAGACTGCTAAAAAAAAAAAAAAAAAGATGAGATTTTTATTTAAAGAATGTTTTACTTATAACAACCACTGAAAAATTTGAAATCTTATACAAAGTTGATTTTTAACCCTTCAAATCAAAATTAGCTAGTTTATGGTGGTCAAATAAAGTTTTGGCATCTTCAGTGTAGAATAGATTTTTAGCTAGACTTTATGTGATCAAAGATATCCCTGAGCATTTGATATGCAATTTGTCACACTGAATATTTAAAGCATTTACAAAACCTACCTGCGGAAAAAGTCTTGCAACATAAGATTACCCTTAAAAATAAAGATGATTTTTTTAAAAGTTTGTATAGAAATGGGATAGTGACACAACATTTCCTAAACTTTGTTTCTACGAAGAAGGATTTATATTCCAACGAACCATTCACATTCTTTTGGCAGCAGATTCACACGATGGTGAAAAAAAGTAGTTAAAAACGTGATTAACTATTAATATTACTTTGGACTATTGCAGTAAACATGTGAAAGTAGCAGAGCTAAAGCTGCAATTTTGACCTGTGCAATACATTTATTTCAAATTTTAAACTAAAGTGAGAAGACAGATTACTAAATGTTCATTTATAACTAGGGGATATAAAATTTTTAAAAACACCTATGTTGCACTTTTTATGTTGTTAAATTGATCATTTTTCAAGTATTTTAAGTGGAAAAGATGTGGTAGTACACCTTACTATTTTTTGAAGGATGACACAATCTCATTAATTTTCGCTAGTAGTCAATGACAATGCAACGATTTTCACCAGGATATGGTATTTTTTTTTTTACAAAAAGGTAAGATTTGGTTTAATGACAGTTTCTTCTAAACCCTAGTTCTTACTTGAATGGATTCAATTTGTTAAAAAAAAATCATTTAGTGACACAAAGATAAATAAATGAGTGAAAAGGGCAGCAAGTTCACCAAGTTTTTGGTTCAAGATGAAGAATGTTTGAAAACTCTTAAGTGTGGATGTATTTGATGAAAACTACAACACTGGCACTGGCATGTGCTGAGATTTGACTCAGAAAATAAACCTGTGCTTAAAACCCAAATATAATAAATCCAACAAATTAGGTAAGTATTTTTTGAAAATGTTGGTAAATTAAGCAGCTCTTAAGTTCACAAAGACTAAAATGAATAACTTGAAAAATGTACTGAAGTACTGAAGAAGGTTCTAATGAGGTGGTATTTCCTACAGACTTTGCTTCTGAGCAACCTTCCATTAATCTTAATTGCGGGATTCTGCACTATGACTGTCAAGATCCCTCTCTCTCCCTCCTACCTGTAGGAGTGGAGGTTACAGCATGGATACTAAGCAATCACTTAAATGAATCATGTTAAGAAAGTGCTTTGAGATCTCAGATTGAAATGCAAAATAAAAGACATTCATTTATCTTACCAGAGTTACAGCATGCTTTGGAAATAGGCCTATATTTTCTTTTTCCTACAGATAACTGCAGTATTTTCAAATAAGAATCTCAAATAATGGTGTTTTGTAAAACATGGATGGAATTTCAACCTTAATTCTAAACTTCCTGGTTTTGTATTTAAAACCTATAATAGATAATAATCTGATAACAGAATTTTACAGTTTAATTTTTCAAAGAAAAAAGGTGGACTGTCTTACAAAAAAATCAAATGAGATAATACAATAGACTGTGAGGAATTTATTACTATTTGTCATTATAAATATATTCTTAAGAGAAATTGTAAATGTTTTTATCAGGCTGCAATCACTCCAAAAGAAACCTTTCATTGTCCTGCACCTTTCACTATCTACCTACCATACAAATACTGGTTCATAGTATCAGATAAGTATCCATCGTTTTCTCTGAGCTGAAATGGAACTGATTTGGCTAATGCAGAATTAGAGGCTTATTGGGCCTAATGCATCAGACTCTTATTTTCTAATGTAATCTATCATTAGGTGAATTAGTATATTTTCTTAAGTATTTAAGATATGTGGTCCTATGAAAGAGCTCTGAGTTATAAGTGATATTGTCTATTAAAAATGTCAATATAAAGGAATAAAAATACATTTATTTGAATTGTTCATTTTCCCTCAACCATTTCAAAAACTAATAACTTAAACGTTTAAATTCTGAAATAACCAGTATAAATCTATTCCACCAAAAGTAATATTATCCTGTAAATATTTACCCATTCATATAAAAATTGTATTTATTTAAAAGTTTCATCAGAGCCCTTCAGACACAGAGCTGAGCTGGATGTTCCAACAAGAACATCTCCTGAACATGCTACCACAGCAGAGGGACAGAACAATCCAAATTGAACATTCCATGGCTGAGTTCTAATTACTAGGCAATATCAGTTTAGAACAGGGTAGTATTCAGATTTTCAGAACATATCACAACACTTCAACAACAGTACAATAACTCAATGTAGAGCAAGGGTAAAATAGTACCAGTATAATTGTCCTAAAATGGTCAGCTGTCTACAGGGAAATATTTTTAATTCATGACAAATTATGGAAAATTGTTGTCTGACAATGATTAAGCAAGTAGAAAACACACTTAATACCACACAAATATACTACTTCTATAGTGGAAAGAAATTTACATAATTTTGAACACAAGAAAAAATTTAACAGTTAATTTCTAATATATGACAGAAAATTAGGCACAGCATCTTTAAGCCCTTGTGCCTATTGGCAGTGCTGGAGATTTTATAGCAAAAAACTTACTTGATTATTTCAGATCACTCAAAGGTAAAATTTTTGTATTGAAAAATACTCACATTATATAGAGCTATATCATTTGAAATTATTATGCAATTTACTAAAAGCTAAGCACTCATCCAAATTAAATCTACTTTTAACCATAAGTTTTAAAAGTATTTATAAAATCTTGGGGTTTAGGGAACAGACCCTTTAAAAAACAACTTCATTTAAGATAAAAATTTATTATACTGACATTTTCTGGTGGAAAGGATATAAGTTTGGTTGCCCAAAATGACTTTGAAGAAAATTACTGATAGAATTTTATTTGGACAATGTGTGTATTGGTTCATTTTGGTTCAAATTTCCCATAATGCTCCTTCAAATATTGTCATATTACGTAACTTATAAAACATACTCTTACACATTTCAATTTAATACATTCATGGATTCACTGTTGTAACTAAGTGAAATGCCCATGTATTTGTGTTTATCTGATCTCAATAAACATAAAAAATCCATTATTCTTCTGATTTATTAAAAATAAAATAAAATGTATTCTTAGAATAATTGCCAATATATTTTGAAATATTTTAATATAATGTAGAAATATAACTACTCATGAATATGCTTGTATTAATGTGATATTTTTGAAAGGTTACCAGTACCTTAAAGAATATTACATTATAAAAACGCTAAAAATATGTGTCAGAATAATTCTTTTTCTTCCAGATTAGGTCTTTAAGAAAGAAAAGAAAAAAAATCACCACATATTTCTGCCCAGAAGAATATCACTAGAAACAGTCTTCCAAAACAAAAGGCTAAATAAAATATGTAGATAAGTTAACTGAAAATCTATAAAATCAGAGAGTTCAACATAAGAACTACCTAATTTATTTAGTTAAAATAGCCTGGGGAAAACTATTTAGGTTATCCTTTTCTATCATATCTTTGGGGCTGGGAATACAGAAAAACTCAGGAACTACTGCACATAGCTCCAGCTATTAAAATAACCCAGAATGCTTTTGGCTACAGCTGGATTCTTCTAGTTGTCACCTGGTACCACATATCCAGAGAGCTACTGATGCAGTACCTTTACAGACTTCATTCAACCCTCTCAGAAGAAAATAGAGATGTTTTCCCTGCACTATGGGCTGAAAACCATGTAAATTTCTCCTAAATCCTCTCCACAAATCTCCTTTAGCATGCAAATCCATAAATCATCATAATACTGACAAAGCATTTAACCAACACATGAAACTAATGCTCATTCCCTCCAAAGACACTAACAGGTAAAACTCTTCAAACTTTAGTCATCTTTTCAAAAGCTCTCTTCAGAGCTTACCCTGCTGAAAATCTACATGACCAGCCCTTCTTCCACAGTGGCAATTAATCACTTTACCGTTTGGTAAAATGGCAGCTTTTTCAGGTTATTCCTACTTCATCTATATTCTCTATGAACAAATGTTGCTCTGAGATCATACAATATAGTTCACTTGTATCTCCTTCTGATTAAAACATAAAACAAAAAACAAAACGAAACAAAACAATAGCCAATTGAGAAACAGACAGTACTTACTGAAGATGGTAAACCCGGAGGAACTTTTCGAACTTTCTTTGTTTGTACCTCTGCAAGAAGATGAACGACTTTGTGAGCCACAAAAGCTTTTCCTATGTGAAATATGTCATCCCATGAAGAACCTAGTTGCTGCTGATAGCATTTTAGCCTGGATTTTTAAAATAGTGTATTGGTAAAATGCCACAGATACCATTCACTCCTATCCTGTTGGGGAACTAAAAACAAAATAAAACCAAACAAGAAAAAAACCCCAAACCCTGCTATTGTAATAGAATAATGAGTTCAAATTATTAATGGTGTGATTCAGAAGGTTGTTTTCTCCATGCATTAAAAAAAAAACAAAACAAAAAGTGGCCTTGTTTATTCAGCTAAAGGAAAACACAGAGTAAGCTAATACAGGAGAATAAAGCTCCTGACATCTCAGCCTGGCATGCACAAGTGATCCATATCCTAATTCATTTTGGGGAGGAAGTCACTATCTTGCCATTTCAACAAATATTACAGCTTTTTTTTCCTTTATCGTATGTTCCT
>JAJHZJ010000847.1:0-69807 GCA_023548195.1 Bettongia penicillata ogilbyi | reverse complement strand
ACCAAACAAAACCAAAAGAACGAAAAAATGGAAGAGAATGTGAAATATCTCATGGGAAAAACAACTGACCTGGAAAATAGATCCAGGAGAGACAATTCAAAAATTATGGGACTACCTGAAAGTCATGATCAAAAAAAGAGCCTAGACATCATCTTCCACGAAATTATCAAGGAAAACTGCCCTGACATTCTAGAACCAGAGGACAAAATAAGTATTGAAAGAATCCATCGATCACCACCTGAAAGAGATCCAAAAAGAGAAACTCCTAGGAACATTGTGGCCAAATTCCAGAACTCCAAGCTCAAGGAAAAAATCTTACAAGCAGCTAGAAAGAAACAATTCCAGTACTGTGGAAATACAATCAGGATAACCCAAGATCTAGCAGCTTCTACATTAAGGGATCGAAGGGCGTGGAATAGGATATTCCAGAAGGCAAAGGAACTAGGACTCAAACCAAGAATCACCTACCCAGCAAAACTGAGTATAATACTTCAAGGGAAAATATGGTCTTTCAATGAAACAGAGGACTTTCAATCATTCTTGATGAAAAAACCAGAGCTGAAAAGAAAATTTGACTTTCAAACACAAGAATGAGAAGAAGCACGAAAAAGTAAACAGCAAAGAGAAGTCTTAAGGGACTTACCAGAAGTGAACTGTTTACACTCATACAGGGAAAGACAATATTTCTAACTCTTAAAACTTTTCAGTATCTGGGTAGTTGGTGGGACCACACACACACATGTACACGCATGCACACACATACACACATGCACACACATACACGCACGCACACACACACAGAGATAGAGAGCACAGATTGAACTGAATAGGATGGGACCATACCTTAAAAGAAACTAGGGTAAATGGGGAGAGAGAAATGTAGGGGGAGGAAAGAAAGGGAAAGGGAAGGGGGTAAATATATGTCATTTAAGAGGCAGGTAGGAGTTTTTCTGAGTGGAGGGAAAAAGAGGAGAGCTGAGAAAAAAAAAAAAAACTAAAACAAGTAGCTTTACCCTCATCACATTTGACTAAACGAAGGAGTGAAATGCACACACATTTTGGTATGAAAACCTATCTTACAGTATAAGAAAGTGGGGGAGAAAGAGATATTGCAAGGGGGGGGATGATGGAAGGGAGGGCAAAGGGAGGAGGGAGCAATTTGAAGTCAACACTTGGGGAGGGACAGGATCAAAAGACAGAAGAGAGACAAGGAGGGGCAGGTTAGGAGGTATGGTAATCCAGTTAGTCTTACACAACACGACTATCATGGAGGTCATTGGCAAAACTACACAGATATGGCCTATGTTGAATTGCCTGCTGTCCCAAAGAGAATGGGTGGGGAGGGAGGGATGGGGAGAATTTGGAACTCAAAGTTTTAGGAACAACTGTTTAGTATTGTTGTTGCAACTAGGAAAGAAGACATACAGTTAGGGAGGAATAGAATGTCATCTGGCCCTACAGGAGAAAAGAGAAGATGGAGACAAGAGAAGAGAGAGATGACAGAAGAGAGGGCAGATTGGAGATAGTGAAAATTAGACTGCTTGGGGTATCGGGGTGGGGTTGGGGATAAAAGGGGAGAAAATTTGGAACCCAAAAATTTGTGAAAATGAATGTAAGAAAATTAAATAAATAAATCAATTAATTAAAAAAAATTTTACGTGGAATAGGATGCTGAAGTTGTGTTAGGATAGGATGGACTGCATTTAAAGGTACGGTTGGAATGAGGCCTTAGGGTTTGCAATCGAGCGTTCACTTTAAAATGAAAGGCCTTTAGGGTTAGAAGCCAGGGTTTTGGGTCCGGTGAGGCAGACAATCGAGTGATATAATGGAGCACATTTAGCTTTAGGTTTAGAAGGCAGAATAGGCATTGATAAGTTATCATTGGATCATAAGAATCAAGTTATGTTTCGGGAGTGAAATGTGGTATTTGGAAATAGAATGTGGATTATGAAATCAGAATGGAATCTGGAAGAAGAGTTTACTACCCAAATTTGAAACTGGAACTCAGGAGTGGAATTCTGAAGTGGAATTTGGAAGAAAAACTTAGAGCGTGTCATTTGGGAGAGGATTTTAGAACTGGCATGTGGAACTGAAATTTAGAATCGGAATGTGGAACTGGAACTTGTAATTGGAGTTGAGAAGTGGAAATCGGGAGTGGAATTCGGAACTGGAAGTGGAACTTGGAAGTGGAATGTGGAACTGAGAACTGAGATTTGGGATTAAGAATTGGAAGTTAGCATTAGACTCTGGAAGAGGAGTTGGCGGTTGGAATTTGTGTCTTAACTTGGTACTGAATTGTGAGCTTCGTCCTCGTTTTCCAACATCTCATTAAGGCTGGAATTTTTAATTAGAAGTTTCGGTAAAATATTTGGAATTAAAATTGGGTAAAAAATGTGAGTCTGCAATATTTTCGTCAAATATGTTTACTATGAACTGAGGTTTTGATATGAGAATTTTTAGGGAAGTTTCAAGCGGTTGTATGGAATTACATACAATATCAGAAAAGCATTATGATGTGGATGTCGGTTTTCGTTTTGTATTGTAATCTGAGTTGACAGTTGGAATGTGAAACGCGTATTCACTACTGGTATATCGGAAAGTGTAATTTCTCTTTCTAAGACGTAAATTGGTATTCGTCCTCAAAATTTTAGCGTGGAATGGGATGTTGGAAGTTGCGTTTGGATAGGAGGGACTGCATTTAGAATTAGGGTTTGAATGAGGAGTTAGGGTTTGGAATCGAGCATTCAGTTTATAATAAAGGGCCTTTAGGTTTAGAAGCCAGGCTTCCGCGTCCGGTCAGGCAGAGAATAGTGTGATATAATGGAGCACATTTAGGGTTGGGGTGAGAAGCCAGAATAAGCATTGATAAGTTTTCATTGGATTATATGAATCAAGTTATGCTCCTGAAATGAAAAGTGGTATTTGATAATATAATGTGGATTATGAAATCAGAGTGGAATCTGGAAGAAAAATTACTACTCTAATTTGAAACTGGATCTCGGGAGTGGAATTCGGAAGTGGAATTTAGAAGAAAAACTTAGAGAGTGGAACTTGGGATCCGAGTTTAGAATTGACATGTCGAACTGAAATTTAGAATCGGAATTTGGAACTTGAACATGGAATTGGAGTTGAGAAGTGGAATTCGGAAGTGGAATTCGGAATTGGAATTGGAACTCGGAAGTGGAATGTGGAACTTAGAACTGAGATTTGGGATGAAGAATTGGAAGTTAGCATTAGACTGTGGAAGAGGATTTTCCTGGTTGGGATTTGTTTCTTGACTTGGTCCTGAACTGTGAGCTTCGGCCAGGATTTCCAACATCTCATTAAGACTGGAATTTTTAATTCGAAGTTTCGGTAAAATATTTGGAATTAAAATTCTGGAAAAACCAAAAATGAAATTGTGAGTCTGTAATATTTGCCTTACATATGTGTACTAGGAACTTAGGTTTTGATATGAGAGTTTTTTAGGGAAGTTTCAAGCCGTTGTATGGTATTACATACAATATCAGAAAGGCATTATGATGTGGATGTCGGTTTTCGTTTTGTATTGTAATCTGAGTTGACAGTTGGAATGTGAAACGCGAATTCACTGCTGGTATATCGGAAAGTGTAATTTCTCTTCCTAAGATGTAAATTGGAATTCGTCCTCAAAATATTAGGGTGGAATAGTATGTTCGAATTTGCGTTTGGATAGGATGGACTGCATTTAGAATTAGGGTTGAAATGTGGAGTTAGAGTTTGAATCGAGCATTCGGTTTATAATAAAGGGCCTTTAGGGTTAGAAGCCAGGCTTCCGGGTCCGGTCAGGCTGAGAATCGAGTGATATAATGGAGCACATTTAGGGTTAGGGTTAGAAGGCAGAATAGACATTAGTAAATTACCATTGGAACATATGAATCAAGTTATGCTCCGAAAGTGAAATGTGGTATTTGGAAATATAATGTGGATTATGAAATCAGAGTGGAATATGGAAGAAGAGTTTACCACTCGAATTTGAAACTGGAACTCGGGAGTGGAATTTGGAAGTGAAATTTGGAAGAAAAACTTGGAGAGTGGAATTTGGAATAGAATTTTAGAACTGGCATGTGGAACAGAAATTTTGAATCCGAATATGGAATTGGAGTTGAGAAGTGAAGTTCGGGAGTGGAATTCGGAAGTGGAAGTGGAACTACGAATTGCAATTCGGAAGTGGAATGTGGAACTGAGAACTGAGATTTGGGATTAAGAATTGGAAGTTAGCATTAGCCTGTGGAAGAGGATTTTCCGGGTTGGGATTTGTGTCTTAAGTGGGTACTGAAGTGTGAGCTTTGGCCTGGATTTCCAACACCTCATTAAGGCTGGAATTTTTAATTAGAAGTTTTGGCAAAATTTTTTAATTAAAATTCGGGAAAAACCAAAAAAAAAATGTGAGTCTGTAATTTTTGCGTCCAATATGTGTAGTAGGAACTTAGATTTTGATATGAGAGTTTTTTAGGAAACTTTCAAGCGGTTGTATGGTATTACGTACAGTATCTGGAAGGCATTATGATGTGCATGGCGATTTCCGTTTTGTATTGTAATCTGAGTTAACAGTTAGAATGTGAAACTTGAATTCACAACTGGTATATCGGAAAGTATAATTTCTCTTCCTTGGACGTAAATTGGAATTCGTCCTCAATATTTTACGTGGAATAGGATGGTGGAATTAGCGTATGGATAGGATGTACTGCATTTAGAGTTTTGGTTGGAATGATGAGTTAGGGTTTGGAATCTAGCGTTCAGTTTATAATGAAAGGCCTTTAGGGTTAGAAGTCAGGCTTTCGGGTCCAGTCAAGCTGAGAATCGAGTGATATAATGGAGCACATTTAGGATTAGCGTTAGAAGGCAGAAAAGGCATTGATAAGTTATCATTGGATTATATGAATCAAGTTATGATTCTGAAGTGAAATGTGGTATTTGGAAATAGAATGTGGATTATGAAATCAGAACGGAATCTGGAAGAAGAGTTTACTAGTCGAATTTGAAACTGGAACACGGGAGTGAAATTCGCAAATGGAATTTGGAAGAGAACATTAGGTAGTGGAATTTGGGATAGGATTTTAGAACTGGCATGTGGAACTGAAATTTACTATCGAAATTTGGAACTGGAACTTGGAATTGGAGTTGAGAAGTGGAATTCGGAAGTGGAATTTGGAAATGGAAGTGGAACTCAGAAGTGGAATTCGGAAGTGGAATGTGGAAATGAGAAAGGAGATTTGGGATGAAGAATTGGAAGTTAGCACTAAACTGTGGAAGAGGAGTTTGCAGTTAGGAATTGTGTCTTAACTTGGTACTGAAGTGTGAGCTTCGGCCTGGATTTCCAACATCACATTAAGGCTGGTATTTTTAATTAGAACTTTCGGGAAAATATGTGGAATTAAAATTCGGGGAAAATAAGAAAATGTGAGTCTGTAATATTTGCGTCAGGTATGTGTACTAGGAACTTAGGTTTTGGTATGAGAGTTTGTTAGGGAAGTTTCAAGCGGTTGTATGGTATTACATACAATATCAGAACGGCATTATGATGTGGATGTCGGTTTCCTTTTCGTATCTTAATCTGAGTTGATAGTTGAAATATGAAACTCGAATTCACAACTTGTATATCGGAAAGTATAATTTCTCTTCCTAAGACCTAAATTGGAATTCGGCGTCAAAATTCTAGCGTGGAATAGGATGTTGGAAGTTGCGTTTCGATAGGATGGACTGCATTCGGAGATAGGGTTGGAATGAGGAGTTACGGTTTTGAATCTAGTGTTCAGTTTATAATGAAAGGTCTTTATGAATAGAAGCCAGGCTTCCGGGACCCGTCAGGCTGAGATTTGAGTGATACAAAGGAGCACATTTCGTATTAGAGTTAGAAGGCAGAATAGGCATTGATAAGTTATCATTGGATTATATGAATCAAGTTAAGCTTAGAGAGTGAAATGTGGTATTTGGAAATAGAATGTGGATTATGAAATCAAAATGGAATCTGGAAGAAGAGTTTCCCACTGGAATTTGAAACAGGAACTCGGGAGTGGAATTCGGAAGTGGAATTTAGAAGAAAACCTTGGAGAGCGGAATTTGGGATAGAATTTTACTACTGGCATGTGGAACTGAAATTTAAAATCGGAATTTGGAGCTGGAACTTGGAATTGGAGTTGAAAAGTGGAATTCGGAAGTGGAATTTGGAACTGGAAGTGGAATTCGGAAGAGCAATTTCGGAAGTGCAATGGGGAACTGAGAACTGAGATTTGGGATTAGGAATTGGAACTTAGCATTAGACTGCGGAAGAGGAGTTTGCGTTTGGGATTTGTGTATTAACTTGTACTGAAGTGTGAGCTTCGGCCTGGATTTCCAACATCTCATTAAGCCTGGCATTTTTAATTAGAATTTTCGGTAAAATTTTTGAAATTAAAATTCCGGACAAAACAAAAAAAATAGGAGTCTGTAATATTTGGGTCAAATATGTGTACTAGGAACTTAGATTTTTGTATGAGAGTTTGTTAGGGAAGTTTCAAGCGGTTGTGTGGTATTACATAGAGTATCTGAAAGGCACTATGATGTTGGATGTCGGTTTTCGTTTTGTATTGTAATCTGATTTGACAGTTGGAATGTGAAACTACTGGTATATCAGAATGTGTAATTTCTCTTCCTAAGACATAAGTTGGAATTCGTCCTCACACTTTTAGAGTGGAATAGGATGCTGGAATTTGCGTTTCGATAGGATGGACTGCATTTAGAATTAGCGTTGGAATGAGGAGTTAGAGTTTGAATCGAGCATTCACTTTGTAATGAAAGGCCTTTAGGGTTACAAGCCAGGCTTTCGGGTCCGGTCAAGCTGAGAATCCAGTGATATAATGGCGCTCATTTAGGTTTAGGGTTAGAAGGCATAATAGGCATTGATAAGTTATCATTGGATTATATGAATCAAGTTATGGTACAGAAGTGAAATGTGGTATTTGGAAATAGAATGTGGATTATGAAACCAGAATGGAATCTGGAAGAAAAGTTTAGTACTCGAATGTGAAACTCCAACTCGGGAGTGAAATTCGGAAGTGGAATTTGGAAGGCAAACTTAGAAAGTGGAATTTGGAATAGGATTTTAGAACTGGCATGTGGAACTGAAATTTAGAATCGGATTTTGGAACTGGACCTTGGAATTGGAGATGAGAAGTGAAGTTCGGAAGTGGAATTCGGACCTGGAAGTGGAACTCGGAAGTGCAATTCGGAAGTGAAATGTGGAACTGAGAACAGAGATTTGGGATTAAGAATTGGAAGTTAGCATTAGACTGTGGAAGAGGATGTTCCGGGTTGGGATTTGTGTCTTAAGTTGGTACTGAAGTGTGAGCTTTGGACTGGATTTCAAATATCTCATTAAGGCTGGAATTTTTAATTAGAAGTTTCGGTAAAACTTTTGAAATTAAAATTCGAGAAAAACCAAAAAAAAATGTGAGTCTGTAATATTTGCGTCAAATATGTGTAGTAGGAACTTAGGTTTTTGTATGAGAGTTGTTTAGGGAAGTTTCAAGCGGTTGTGTGGTATTACGTACAGTATCTGAAAGGCATTATGATGTGGATGGCGATTTCCGTTTTGTATTGTAATCTGAGTTGACAGTTGGAATGTAAAGCTCCAATTCACAACTGCTATATCGAAAAGTATAATTTCTCTTCCTAAGTCGTAAATTTGAATTCGGAATCAAAATTTTACATGGAATAGGATGCTGGAATTAGCGTTTGGATAGGATGTACTGCATTTAGAGTTTTGGTTGGAATGAGGAGTTAGGGTTTGGAATCGAGTGTTCAATTTATAATGAAAGGCCTTTAGGGTTAGAAGTCAGGCTTTCGGGTCCAGTCAAGCTGAGAATCGAGTGATATAATGGAGCATATTTAGGATTAGCGTTAGAAGGCAGAAAAGGCATTGATAAGTTATCATTGGATTATATGAATCAAGTTATGCTTCCGAAGTGAAATGTGGTATTTGGAAATAGAATGTGGATTATGAAATCAGAGTGGAATCTGGAAGAAGAGTTTACTACTCGAATTTGAAACTGGAACTCGGGAGTGAAATTCGCAAATTGAATTTAGAAGGAAACCTTAGGGATTGGAATTTGGGATAGGATTTTAGAACTGGCATGTGGAACTGAAATTTAGAATCGGAATTTGGAACTGGAACTTGGAATTGGATTTGAGAAGTAGAATTTGGAAGTGGAACTCGGAACTGGAAGTGGAACTCAGGAGTGGAATTCGGAAGTGGAATGTGGAACTGAGAACTGAGATTTGGGATGAAGAATTGGAAGTTAGCACTAGACTGGGGAAGAGGAGTTTGCGGTTGGGATTTGTGTCTTAACTTGGTACTGAAGTGTGAGCTTCGGCCTGGATTTCCACATCTCATTAAGGCTGGTATTTTTAATTAGATCTTTCGGGAAAATTTGTGGAATTAAAATTCGGGGAAAATAAAAAAATGTGAGTCTGTTATATTTGCGTCAGGTGTGTGTACTAGGAACTTAGGTTTTGGTATGAGAGTTTGTTAGGGAAGTTTCAAGCGGTTGTATGGTATTACATATAATATCAGAACGGCATTTTGATGTGGGTGTCGGTTTCCGTTTTGTATTGTAATCTGAGTTGATAGTTGGAATATGAAACTCGAATTCACAACTGGTATATCGGAAAGTATAATTTCTCTTCCTAAGACCTAAATTGGAATGCGACATCAAAATTCTAGCGTGGAATAGGATGTTGGAAGTTGCGTTTGGATAGGATGGACTGCATTTGGAGTTGGGGTTGGAATGAGGAGTTACGGTTTTGAATCTAGTGTTCAGTTTATAATGAAAGGTCTTTATGGATAGAAGCTAGGCTCCCGGGTCCGGTCAGGCTGAGATTTGAGTGATACAATGGAGCACATTTCAAATTAGAGTTAGAAGACAGATTAGGCATTGATAAGTTATCATTGGATTATATGAATCAAGTTAAGCTTCGAGAGTGAAATGTGGTATTTGCAAGTAGAATGTGGATTATGAAATCAAAATGGAATCTGGATGAAGAGTTTACCGCTCGAATTTGAAACTGGAACTCGGGAGTGGAACTCGGAATTGGAATTTGGAAGGAAAACTTAGAGAGTGGAATTTGGAGTAGCATTTTAGAACTGGCATGTGGAACTGAAATTTAGAATCGGAATTTGGAACTGGAACTTATAATTCGAGATGAGAAGTGAAGTTCGGAAGTGGAATTCGTAAATGGAAGTGGAACTCGGAAGTGAAATTCGTAAGTGGAATGTGGAACTGAGAACTGAGATTTGGGATTAAGAATTGGAAGTTAGCATTACACTTTGGAAGAGGAGTTTGCGGTTGGGATTTCTGTGTTAACTTGCACTGAAGTGTCAGCGTTGGCCTGGATTTCCAACATCTCATTAAGGCTGGAATTTTTAATTAGAAGTTTCGGTAAAATTTTTGAAATTAAAATTCGAGAAAAATAAAAAAAAAGTGAGTCTGTAATATTTGCGTCAAATATGTGTAGTAGGAACTTAGGTTTTGGTAAGAGAGTTTTTTTGGAAGTTTAAAGCCTTTGTATGGTATACGTACAGTATCTGAAAGGCATTATGATGTGGATGGCGATTTCCGTTTTGTATTGTAATCTGAGTTGACAGTTGGAATGTGAAGCTCCAATTCACAACTGGTATATCGAAAAGTATAATTTCTCTTCCTACGTCGTAAATTTGAATTCGGAATCAAAATTTTACGTGGAATAGGATGTTGGAATTAGCGTTTGGATAGGATGTAGAGCATTTAGAGTTTTGGTTGGAATGAGAAGTTAAGGTTTGGAATCGAGTGTTCAGTTTATAATGAAAGGCCTTTAGGGTTAGAAGTCAGGCTTTCGGGTCCAGTCAAGCTGAGAATCGAGTGATATAATGGAGCACATTTAGGATTTGCGTTAGAAGGGTTAGGGTTTTGGTATGAGAGTTTTTTACGGAAGGTTCAAGCCATCGTATGGTATTACATAAAGTACCTAAAAGGCACTATGATGTGGATGACGGTTTTGGTTTTGTATTGTAACCTGAGTGGACAGTTGGAATGTGAAACACGAATTCACTACTCGTATATCGGAAAGTGTAATTTCTCTTCCTAAGACATAAGTTGGAATTCGTCCTCAAAATTTTAGCGTGGAAAAGGATGTGGGAATTTGCGTTTAGATAGGATGGACTGAATTAGGTTTGGAATGAGGAGTTAGAGTTTGAATCGAGCATTCGTTTTATAATGAAAGGCCTTTAGGGTTACAAGGCAGGCTTCCGGGTCTGTTCAAGCTGAGAATCCAGTGATATAATGGAGCTCATTTGGTTAGGGTTAGAAGGCAGAATAGGCAATGATAAGTTATCATTGGATTATATGAATCAAGTTATGCTCCAGAACTGAAATGTGGTATTTGGAAATAGAATCTAGATTATGAAATCAGAATGGAATCTGGAAGAAAAGTTTAGTACTCGAATGTGAAACTCGAACTCGGGAGGGGAATTCGGAAATGGAATTTGGAAGGAAAACTTAGAGATTGGAATTTGGAATAGGGTTTTAGAACTGACATGTAGAACTAAAATTTAGAATCAGAATTACGAACTGGAACTTGGAATTGGGGATGAAAAGTGAAGTTCGGAAGTGGAATACGTAACTGGAAGTGGAACTCAGAAGTGCAATTAGGAAGTGGAATGTGGAACTGAGAACTGAGATTTGGGATTAAGAATTGGAAGTTAGCATTAGACTGTGGAAGAGGAGTTTGCGGTTGGGATATGTGTCTTAACTTGGTAATGACGTGTGAGCTTCGGACTGGATTTCCAACATCTCATTAAGGCTGGGATTTTTAATGAGAAGTTTCGGTAAAATTTTTCAAATTAAAATTAGAGAAACACCAAAAAAAATGTAAGTCTGTAATATTTGCGTAAAATATGTGTACTAGGAACTTACGTTGTGGTTACGAGAGTTTTTTAGGGAAGTTTCAAGCGGTTGTATGGTATTAAATACAGTATCTGAAATGCATTATGATGTGGATGTCGGTTTTCGTTTTTTATTGTAATCTGAGTTGACTGTTGGAATGTGAAACTCGAATTCACAACTGGTATATCGGAAGGTATAATTTCTCTTCCTTATACGTAAATCGGAATTCAGCATCACAATTTTACGTGGAATATCATGTTGGATGTAGCGTTTGGATAGGATGGACTGCATTTAGAATAGGGTTTGAATGAGGAGTTCGGGTTTGGAATCGAGCGGTCAGTTTATAATGAAATGCATTTAGGGTTGGAAGCCAGGCTTTCGGGTCCCGTCAGGCAGAGAATCGAGTGATATAATGGAGCACATTTAGGGTTAGGGTTAGAAGGCAGAATAGGCATAGAGAAGTTATAATTGGATTATATGAATCAAGTTAAGCTTCGACAGTGAAATGTGGTATTTGGAAATAGAGTGTGGATTATGAAGTAAGAATGGAATCTTTAAGAAGAGTTTAGTACTCGCATGTGGAAGTGGAACTCGGGAGTGGAATTCGGAAGTGGAATTTGGAACTGAAAACTGAGATTTGGGATTACGAATTGAAAGTTACCATTAGACTGTGGAAGAGGAGTTTACGGTTGGGTTTTGTGTCTTAACTTGGTACTGAGGTGTGAGCATCGGCCTGGATTTCCAACATCTCATTAAGGCTTGAATTTTTAATTAGAACTTTCGGGAAAATATTTGAAATTAAAATTCGAGAAACACCAAAAAAATGTGAGTCTGTAATATTTGTGTCAAATATGTGTACTAGCAACTTAGGTTTTGGTATGAGAGTTTGTTAGGGAAGTTCCAAGTGGTTGTATGGTATTGCATACAGTATCGGAAATGCATTATGATGTGGGTGTCGGTTTTCGTTTTCTATTGTAATCTGAGTTGACAGTTGGAATGTGAAAAGCGAATTCACTACTTGTATATCGGAAAGTGTAATTTCTCTGCCTAAGACATAAGTTGGTATTCGTCCTCAAAATTTTAGCGTGGAATAGGTTGTGGAATGTTGCGTTTGCATAGGATTGTCTGCATTTAGAATTAGGCTTGGAATGAGGAGTTCGAGTTTGAATCGAACATTCAGTATATAATGAAAGGCCTTTAGCGTTAGAAGCCAGGCTTCCGGGTCCGGTCAGGCTGAGAATCGAGTGATATAATAAAGCACATTTAGGATTATGGGTTAGAAGGCAGAATAGGCATTAGTAAATTACCATTGGAATATATGAATCAAGTTATGCTCCGGAACTGAAATGTGGTATTTGGAAATATAATGTGGATTATGAAATCAGAATGGAATCTGGAAGAAAAGTTTAGTACTCGAATGTGAAACTCGAACTCGGGAGTGGAATTTGGAAGAGAAATTTGGAAGGAAAACTTAGAGAGCGGATTTTGGAATAGAATTTTAGAACTGGCGTGTGGAACTGAAATTTAGAATAGGAATTTGGAAACGGAACTTGCAATTGGAGTTGAGAAGCAGAATTCCGAAGTGGAATTCGGAACTGGAAGTGGAACTCGGAAGTGCAATTCGGAAGTGGAATGTGGAACTGAGAACTGAGATTTGGGATTAAGAATTTGAAGTTATCATTAGACTGTGGAAGAGGAGTTTGCTGTTGGGATTTGTGTCTTAACTTGGTACTGAAGTGTGAGCTTCGGCCTGGATTTCCAACATCTCATTGAGGCTGGAATTTTTATTTGGAACTTTTGGGAATATTTTTGAAATTAAAATTCGGGAAACACCAAATAAAATTTGCGTCTGTAGTATTTGCCTTAAATATGTCTACTAGGAACTTAGGTTTTGGTATGAGAGTTTGCTAGGGAAGTTTCAAGCGGTTGTATGATATTACATACAGTGTTTGAAAGGCATTATGATGTGGATGTCGATTTCCGATCTGTAATGTAATCTGAGTCGACAGTTGGAATGTGAAACTCGAATTCACAACTGGTATACCGGAAAGTATTATTTCTCTTCCTAAGAGGTAAATTGGAATTCGGCAACAAAATTTTACCTGGAATTGGATGTTGGAATTAGCGTTTGGATAGGATGTAGTGCATTAAGTGTTTGGGTTGGAATGAGGAGTTAGGGTTTGGAATCGAGCATTCAGTTTATAATGAAAGGCCTTTAGTGTTAGAAGACAGGTTTCGGGTGCAGGCAAGCTGAGAATCAATTGATATAATGGAGCATATTTAGGATTAGGGTTAGAAGGCAGAATAGGCTTTGATAAGTTATCCTTTGATTCTATGAATCAAGATATGCTTCCGAAGTAAAATGTGGTATTTGGAAATCGAATGTGGATTATGAAATCAGAATGAAATCTTGAAGAAGAGTTTACTACTCGAATTTGAAACTGGAACTCGGGAGGGGAATTCGCAAATGGAATTGGGAAGAAATACTTAGGGAGTGGAATTTGGAATAGGATTTTAGAACTGGCATGTGGAATTGAAATTTAAAATCGAATTTGGAACTGGAATTTTGGAATTGGAGTTGAGAAGCAGAATTCAGAAGTGGAATTCGGAACTGGAAGTGGAACTCGGTAGTGCAATTCGGAAGTGGAATGTGGAACTGAGAACTGAGATTTGGGATTAAGAATTGGAAGTTAGCATTAGACTGTGGAAGAGGAGTTTGCGTTTGGGATTTGTGTCTTAACTAGGTACCGAAGTGTGAGCTTCGGCCTGGATTTCCAACATCCCATTAAGGCTGGAAATTTTAATTGGAACTTTCGGGAAATTTTTGAAATTAAAATGCGGAAAAAAACAAATAAAATTTGAGTCTGTAGTATTTGCCTTAAATATGTGTACTAGGAACTTTGGTTTTGGTATGAGAGTTTTTTAGGGAAGTTTCAAGCGGTTGTATGGTATTACGTACAGTGTCTGAAAGGCATTATGATGTGGATGGCGATTTCCGTTTTGTATTGTAATCTGACTTAACAGATGGAATGTGAAACTCGAATTCACACCTGGTATATCGGAAAGTATAATTTCTCTTCCTTCGACGTAAATTTGAATTCGCAATCAAAATTTTACGTTGAATAGGATTTTGGAATTTGCGTTTGGATAGGATGTACTGCATTTTGAGTTTTGGTTGGAATGAGGAGTTAGGGTTTGGAATCCAGCGTTCAGTTTATAATGAAAGGCCTTTAGGGTTAGAAGTCAAGCTTTCGGGGCCAGTCAAGCTGAGAATCGAGTGATATAATGGAGCACATTTAGGATTAGCGTTAGAAGGCAGAAAAGTCATTGATAAGTTATCATTGGATTATATGAATCAAGTTATGCTTCAGAAGTGATATGTGGTATTTGGAAATAGAATGTGGGTTATGAAATGAGAATGGAATCTGGAAGAAGAGGTTACTAGTCGAATTTGAAACTGGAACTCAGGAGTGAAATTCGCAAATGGAATTTGGAAGAAAACTGAGATTTGGGATGAAGAATTGGAAGTTAGCACTAGACTGGGGAAGAGGAGTTTGCAGTTGGGATTTGTGTCTTAACTTAGTACTGAAGTGTGAGCTTCGTCCTGGATTTCCAACATCTCATTAAGGCTGGAATTTTTAATTAGAACCCTCGGGAAAATTTGTGGAATTAAAATTGGGGAAAAATAAAAAAAAAATGTTAGTGTGTAATATTTGTCTCAGGTATGTGTACTAGGAACTTAGGTTTTGGTATGAGAGTTTGTTAGGGAAGTTTCAAGCGGTTGTATGGTATTACATACAATATCAGAAAGGCATTATTATGTGGATGTCGGTTTCCGTTTTGTATTGTAATCTGAGTTGATAGTTGGAATATGGAATTCGAATTAACAACTGGTGTATCGGGAAGTATAATTTCTCTTCCTAAGACCTAAATAGGAATTCGGCATCAAAATTCTAGCGTGGAATAGGATGTTGGAAGTTGCGTTTGGATAGGATGGACTGCATTTGGAGTTAGGGTTGGAATGAGGAGTTACGGTTTTGAATCTAGTGTTCAGTTTATAATGAAAAGTCTTTATGGATAGAAGCCTGGCTTCCGTGTCCGGTCAGGCTGAGATTTGAGTGATATAATGGAGCACATTTAGGATTAGGGTTAGAAGGCAGAATAGGCATTGATAAGTTATCATTGGATTACATGAATCAAGTTATGCATCCGGAGTGAAATGTGGTATTTGGAAATTGAATGTGGATTATGAAATCAGAATGGAATCTGGAAGAAGAGTTTACTAGTCGAATTTGAAACTGGAACTCGGGAGTGAAATTCGCAAATGGAATTTGGAAGAAAACCTTAGGGAGTGGAATTTGGGATAGGATTTTAGAACTGGCGTGTGGAACTGAAATTTGAATCTGAATTTTGGAACTGAAACTTGGAATTGGAGTTGAGAAGTGGAATTCGAAAGAGGAATTCGGAACTGGAAGTTTAACTCAGAAGTGGAATTCGGAAGTGGAATGTGGAATTGAGAACTGAGATTTGGGATTAAGAATTGGAAGTTAGCACTAGACTGTGGAAGAGGAGTTTGCAGTTGGAATTTGTGTCTTGACTTGGTCCTGAAGTGTGAGCTTCGGCCTGGATTTCCAACATATAATTAAGCCTGAAATTTTCATTAGAACTTTCGGGAAAATTTTTGGAATTAGAATTCGGGGAAAATAAAAAAAAATGTGAGTCTGTAATATTTGCCTCTGGAATATTACTAGAAACTTAGGTTTTGGTATGAGAGTTTATTAGGAAAGTTTCAAGCGGTTGTATGGTATTACATACAGTATCTTAAAGGCATTATGATGTGGATGTCGGTTTCCGTTTTGTATTGTAATCTGAGTTGATAGTTTGAATATGAAACTCGAATTAACAACTGGTATATAGGAAAGTATAATTTCTCTTCCTAAGACCTAAATTGGAATTTGGCCTCAAAATTCTAGCGTGGAATAGGATTTTCGAAGTTGCGTTTGGATAGGATGGACTGCATTTGGATTTAGGGTTGGAATGAGGAGTTACGGTTTTGAAACTAGTGTTCAGTTTATAATGAAAGGTCTTTATGGATAGAAGCCCGGCTTCCGTGTCCGGTCAGGCTGAGATTTGGGTGATATAATGGAGCACATATAAGATTAGGGTTAGAAGGCAGAATAGGCATTGATAAGTTATCATTGGATTATATGAATCAAGTTAAGCTTCGAGAGTGAAATGTAGTATTTGGAAATAGAATGTGGATCATGAAATCAGAATGGAATCTTTAAGAGGAGTTTAGAACTCGAAAGTGGAAGTGGAACACGGGAGTGGAATTCCGAAGTGCAATTTGGAAGAAAAACTTGGAGAGTGGAATTTGGGATAGGATTTTAGAATTGGTATGTGGTACTGAAATTTAGAATTGGAATTTGGAACGGGAACTTGCAATTGGAGTTGAGAAGCAGAATACAGAAGTGGAATTCGGAACTGGAAGTGGAACTCGGAAGTGCAATTCGGAAGTGGAATGTGGAACTGAGAACTGAGATTTGGGATTAAGAATTGGAATTTAGCATTAGACTGTGGAAGAGGAGTTTGCGGTTGGGATTTGTGTCTTAACTTGGTACTGTAGTGTGAGCTTCGGCCTGGATTTCCAACATCTCATTAAGGCTGGAATTTTTAATTGGAATTTTCGGGAAAATTTTTGAAATTAAAATTCGGGAAAAACCAAATAAAACTTGAGTCTGTAGTATTTGCCTTAAATATGTGTACTAGGAACTTTGGTTTTGGTATGAGATTTTTTTAAGGAAGTTTCAAGCGGTTGTATTGTATTACGTACAGTGTCTGAAAGGCATTATGATGTGGATGGTGATTTCCGTTTTGTATTGTAATCTGACTTAACAGTTGGAATGTGAAACTCGAATTCACAACTGGTATATCGGAAAGTATAATTTCTCTTCCTTCGACGTAAATTTGATCTTGGAATCAAAATTTTACGTTGAATAGGATGTTGCAATTAGCGTTTGTATAGGATGTACTGCATTTAGAGTTTTGGTTGGAGTGAGGAGTTAGGGTTTGGAATCCAGCGTTCAGTTTATAATGAAAGGCCTTTAGGGTTAGAAGTCAAGCTTTCTGGTCCAGTCAAGCTGAGAATCGAGTGATATAATGGAGCACATTTAGGATTAGCGTCAGAAGGCAGAAAAGGCATTGATAAGTTATCATTGGATTATATGAATCAATTTATGCTTCCGAAGTGAAATGTGATATTTGGAAATAGAATGTGGTTTATGAAATGAGAATGGAATCTGGAAGAACAGGTTACTAGTCGTATTTGAAACTGGAACTCGGGAGTGAAATTCGCAAATGGAATTTGCAAGAAAACCTTAGGGAGTGGAATTTGGGATAGGATTTTAGAACTGGCATGTGGAACTGAAATTTAGAGTCGGAATTTGGAACCGGAAGTTGCAATTGGAGTTGAGAAGCAGAATTCAGAAGTGGAATTCGGAAGTGGAATTGGAAGTCGGAAGTGCAATTCGGAAGTGGAATGTGGAACTGAGAACTGAGATTTGGGATTAAGAATTGGAAGTTAGCACTAGACTGTGGAAGAGGAGTTTGCAGTTGGAATTTGTGTCTTGACTTGGTCCTGAAGTGTGAGCTTCGGTCAGGATTTCCAACATCTCATTAAGGCTGGAATTTTTAATAGGAACTTTCGGGAAAATTTGTGGAATTAAAATTCGGGGAAAATAAAAAAAAATGTGAGTCTGTAATATTTGCCTCAGTTATGTGTACTAGGAACTTAGGTTTTGGTATGAGACTTTTTTAGGGAAGTTTCAAGCACTTGTATGATATTACACACAGTATTTGAAAGGCATTTTGATGTAGATGTCGGTTTTAATTTTGTATTGTGTTCTGAGTTGAAAGTTGGAATGTGAAACTCGAATTCACAACTGGTATATCGGAAGGTCTAATTTCTCTTCCTAAGACGTAAATTGGAATTCGGCATCACAACTTTACGTGGAATAGGATGATGGAAGTGGCTTTTGGATAGGATGGACTGCATTTAGAAATAGGGTTGGTATGAGGAGTTAGGGTTTGGAATCGAGAGTTCAGTTTATAATGAAATGCCTTTAGGGATGGAAGCCAGGCTGTCGGGTCTGGTCAAGCTGAGAATCGAGTGATATAATAGAGCACATTTAGGGTTAGGGTTAGAAGGCAGAATAGCCACTGATAAATTATCATTGGATTATATGAATCAAGTTAAGCTTCGAGAGTGAAGTGTGGTATTTGGAAATAGAATGTGGATTATGAAATCAGAATGGAATCTGAAAGAAAATTTAGTACTCGAATGTGAAACGTGAACTCGGGAGTGGAATTCCGAAGTGGAATTTGGAAGAAGAACTTAGAGATTGGAATTTGGGATAGGATTTTAGAACTGGTATGTGGAACTGAAATTTAGAATCGGAATTTGGAACTGGAACTTGGAATTGGAATTGAGAAGTGAAGTTCGGGAGTGGAATTCGTAACTGGAAGTGGAAGTCGGAAGTGTAATTCGGAAGTGGAATGTGGAACTGAGAATTGAGATTTGGGATTAAGAATTGGAAGTTAGCATTAGGCTGTGCAACAGGAGTTTACGGTTGGGATTTGTGCCTTAACTTGGTACTGAAGTGTGAGCTTCGACCTGGATTTCCAACATCTCATTAAGGCTGGAATTTTTCATTAGAATTTCGGTAACATTTTTGAAAATATAATTCGGGAAAAACCAAAAAAAATATGTGAGTCTGTAATATTTGTGTCAAATATGTGTACTAGGAACTAAGGTTTTTGTATGAGAGTTTATTAGGGAAGTTTCAAGCGGTTGTATGGTATTACATACAGTATCTGAAAGGCATTATGATATGGATGTCGATTTCCGTTTTGTTCTGTAATTTGAGTTAAGAGTTGGAATGTGAAACTCGAATTCACAACTGGTATACCGGAAAGTATTATTTCTCTTCCTAAGACGTAAATTGGAATTCGGAATCACAATTTTACGTGGAATAGGATGTTGGAAGTAGCGTTTGGATAGGATGGACTGCATTTAGAGTATGGGGTGGAATGAGGAGTTACGGTTTTGAATCGAGCGTTCAGTTTATAATGAAAGTCATTTATGGTTATAAGCCAGGCTTTCCGGTCCAGTCAAGCTGAAAATAGAGTGATATAATGGAGCACATTTAGGATTAGGGTTAGAAGGCAGAAAAGGCATTGATAAGTTATCATTGGATTATGTGAATCAAGTTATGCTTCCGAAGTGAAATGTGGTATTTGGAAATAGAATGTGGATTATGAAATCAGAATGGAATCTTTAAGAATAATTTAGTACTCGAATGTTGAAGTGGAATGCGGGAGTGGAACTCAGAAGTGCAATTTGGAAGAAAGACTTGGAGAGTGCATTTTGGGATACGATTTTAGAACTGGCATGTGGAACTGAAATTTAGAATCGGAATTTGGAACTGGAACTTGGAATTGGAGTTGAGAAGTGGAATTCGGAAGTGGAATTCGGAACAGGAAGTGGAACTCGGAAGTGGAATTCGAAAGTGGAATGTGGAACTGAGAACTGAGATTTGGGATGAAGAATTGGAAGTTAGCACTAGACTGTGGAAGAGGAGTTTGCAGTTGGGATTTTTGTCTGAACTTGGTACTGAAGTGTGAGCTTCGGTTTGGATTTCCAACATCTCATTAAGGCTGGAATTTTTAATAGGAACTTTCGGGAAAATTTGTGGAATTAAAATTCGGGGAAAATAAAAAAAAAATGTGAGTCTGTAATATTTGCCTCAGTTATGTGTACTAGGAACTTAGGTTTTGGTATGAGACTTTTTTAGGGAAGTTTCAAGCGCTTGTATGATATTACACACAGTATTTGAAAGGCATTTTGATGTAGATGTCGGTTTTAATTTTGTATTGTGTTCTGAGTTGAAAGTTGGAATGTGAAACTCGAATTCACAACTGGTATATCGGAAGGTCTAATTTCTCTTCCTAAGACGTAAATTGGAATTCGGCATCACAACTTTACGTGGAATAGGATGATGGAAGTGGCTTTTGGATAGGATGGACTGCATTTAGAAATAGGGTTGGTATGAGGAGTTAGGGTTTGGAATCGAGAGTTCAGTTTATAATGAAATGCCTTTAGGGATGGAAGCCAGGCTGTCGGGTCTGGTCAAGCTGAGAATCGAGTGATATAATAGAGCACATTTAGGGTTAGGGTTAGAAGGCAGAATAGCCACTGATAAATTATCATTGGATTATATGAATCAAGTTAAGCTTCGAGAGTGAAGTGTGGTATTTGGAAATAGAATGTGGATTATGAAATCAGAATGGAATCTGAAAGAAAATTTAGTACTCGAATGTGAAACGTGAACTCGGGAGTGGAATACCGAAGTGGAATTTGGAAGAAGAACTTAGAGATTGGAATTTGGGATAGGATTTTAGAACTGGTATGTGGAACTGAAATTTAGAATCGGAATTTGGAACTGGAACTTGGAAATGGAATTGAGAATTAAAGTTCGGGAGTGGAATTCGGAACTGGAAGTGGAAGTCGGAAGTGTAATTCGGAAGTGGAATGTGGAACTGAGAATTGAGATTTGGGATTAAGAATTGGAAGTTAGCATTAGGCTGTGCAACAGGAGTTTACGGTTGGGATTTGTGCCTTAACTTGGTACTGAAGTGTGAGCTTCGACCTGGATTTCCAACATCTCATTAAGGCTGGAATTTTTCATTAGAATTTCGGTAACATTTTTGAAAATATAATTCGGGAAAAACCAAAAAAAATATGTGAGTCTGTAATATTTGTGTCAAATATGTGTACTAGGAACTAAGGTTTTTGTATGAGAGTTTATTAGGGAAGTTTCAAGCGGTTGTATGGTATTACATACAGTATCTGAAAGGCATTATGATATGGATGTCGATTTCCGTTTTGTTCTGTAATTTGAGTTAAGAGTTGGAATGTGAAACTCGAATTCACAACTGGTATACCGGAAAGTATTATTTCTCTTCCTAAGACGTAAATTGGAATTCGGAATCACAATTTTACGTGGAATAGGATGTTGGAAGTAGCGTTTGGATAGGATGGACTGCATTTAGAGTATGGGGTGGAATGAGGAGTTACGGTTTTGAATCGAGCGTTCAGTTTATAATGAAAGTCATTTATGGTTATAAGCCAGGCTTTCCGGTCCAGTCAAGCTGAAAATAGAGTGATATAATGGAGCACATTTAGGATTAGGGTTAGAAGGCAGAAAAGGCATTGATAAGTTATCATTGGATTATGTGAATCAAGTTATGCTTCCGAAGTGAAATGTGGTATTTGGAAATAGAATGTGGATTATGAAATCAGAATGGAATCTTTAAGAATAATTTAGTACTCGAATGTTGAAGTGGAATGCGGGAGTGGAACTCAGAAGTGCAATTTGGAAGAAAGACTTGGAGAGTGCATTTTGGGATACGATTTTAGAACTGGCATGTGGAACTGAAATTTAGAATCGGAATTTGGAACTGGAACTTGGAATTGGAGTTGAGAAGTGGAATTCGGAAGTGGAATTCGGAACAGGAAGTGGAACTCGGAAGTGGAATTCGAAAGTGGAATGTGGAACTGAGAACTGAGATTTGGGATGAAGAATTGGAAGTTAGCACTAGACTGTGGAAGAGGAGTTTGCAGTTGGGATTTTTGTCTGAACTTGGTACTGAAGTGTGAGCTTCGGTTTGGATTTCCAACATCTCATTAAGGCTGGAATTTTTAATAGGAACTTTCGGGAAAATTTGTGGAATTAAAATTCGGGGAAAATAAAAAAAAAATGTGAGTCTGTAATATTTGCCTCAGTTATGTGTACTAGGAACTTAGGTTTTGGTATGAGACTTTTTTAGGGAAGTTTCAAGCGCTTGTATGATATTACACACAGTATTTGAAAGGCATTTTGATGTAGATGTCGGTTTTAATTTTGTATTGTGTTCTGAGTTGAAAGTTGGAATGTGAAACTCGAATTCACAACTGGTATATCGGAAGGTCTAATTTCTCTTCCTAAGACGTAAATTGGAATTCGGCATCACAACTTTACGTGGAATAGGATGATGGAAGTGGCTTTTGGATAGGATGGACTGCATTTAGAAATAGGGTTGGTATGAGGAGTTAGGGTTTGGAATCGAGAGTTCAGTTTATAATGAAATGCCTTTAGGGATGGAAGCCAGGCTGTCGGGTCTGGTCAAGCTGAGAATCGAGTGATATAATAGAGCACATTTAGGGTTAGGGTTAGAAGGCAGAATAGCCACTGATAAATTATCATTGGATTATATGAATCAAGTTAAGCTTCGAGAGTGAAGTGTGGTATTTGGAAATAGAATGTGGATTATGAAATCAGAATGGAATCTGAAAGAAAATTTAGTACTCGAATGTGAAACGTGAACTCGGGAGTGGAATACCGAAGAGCAATTTGGAAGGAAAACTTAGAGAGTGGAATTTGGGATAGGATTTTAGAACTGGTATGTGGAACTGAAATTTAGAATCGGAATTTGGAACTGGAACTTGGAATTGGATTTGAGAAGTGAAGTTCGGGAGTGGAATTCGTAACTGGAAGTGGAAGTCGGAAGTGTAATTCGGAAGTGGAATGTGGAACTGAGAATTGAGATTTGGGATTAAGAATTGGAAGTTAGCATTAGGCTGTGCAACAGGAGTTTACGGTTGGGATTTGTGCCTTAACTTGGTACTGAAGTGTGAGCTTCGACCTGGATTTCCAACATCTCATTAAGGCTGGAATTTTTCATTAGAATTTCGGTAACATTTTTGAAAATATAATTCGGGAAAAACCAAAAAAAATATGTGAGTCTGTAATATTTGTGTCAAATATGTGTACTAGGAACTAAGGTTTTTGTATGAGAGTTTATTAGGGAAGTTTCAAGCGGTTGTATGGTATTACATACAGTATCTGAAAGGCATTATGATATGGATGTCGATTTCCGTTTTGTTCTGTAATTTGAGTTAAGAGTTGGAATGTGAAACTCGAATTCACAACTGGTATACCGGAAAGTATTATTTCTCTTCCTAAGACGTAAATTGGAATTCGGAATCACAATTTTACGTGGAATAGGATGTTGGAAGTAGCGTTTGGATAGGATGGACTGCATTTAGAGTATGGGGTGGAATGAGGAGTTACGGTTTTGAATCGAGCGTTCAGTTTATAATGAAAGTCATTTATGGTTATAAGCCAGGCTTTCCGGTCCAGTCAAGCTGAAAATAGAGTGATATAATGGAGCACATTTAGGATTAGGGTTAGAAGGCAGAAAAGGCATTGATAAGTTATCATTGGATTATGTGAATCAAGTTATGCTTCCGAAGTGAAATGTGGTATTTGGAAATAGAATGTGGATTATGAAATCAGAATGGAATCTTTAAGAATAATTTAGTACTCGAATGTTGAAGTGGAATGCGGGAGTGGAACTCAGAAGTGCAATTTGGAAGAAAGACTTGGAGAGTGCATTTTGGGATACGATTTTAGAACTGGCATGTGGAACTGAAATTTAGAATCGGAATTTGGAACTGGAACTTGGAATTGGAGTTGAGAAGTGGAATTCGGAAGTGGAATTCGGAACAGGAAGTGGAACTCGGAAGTGGAATTCGAAAGTGGAATGTGGAACTGAGAACTGAGATTTGGGATGAAGAATTGGAAGTTAGCACTAGACTGTGGAAGAGGAGTTTGCAGTTGGGATTTTTGTCTGAACTTGGTACTGAAGTGTGAGCTTCGGTTTGGATTTCCAACATCTCATTAAGGCTGGAATTTTTAATAGGAACTTTCGGGAAAATTTGTGGAATTAAAATTCGGGGAAAATAAAAAAAAAATGTGAGTCTGTAATATTTGCCTCAGTTATGTGTACTAGGAACTTAGGTTTTGGTATGAGACTTTTTTAGGGAAGTTTCAAGCGCTTGTATGATATTACACACAGTATTTGAAAGGCATTTTGATGTAGATGTCGGTTTTAATTTTGTATTGTGTTCTGAGTTGAAAGTTGGAATGTGAAACTCGAATTCACAACTGGTATATCGGAAGGTCTAATTTCTCTTCCTAAGACGTAAATTGGAATTCGGCATCACAACTTTACGTGGAATAGGATGATGGAAGTGGCTTTTGGATAGGATGGACTGCATTTAGAAATAGGGTTGGTATGAGGAGTTAGGGTTTGGAATCGAGAGTTCAGTTTATAATGAAATGCCTTTAGGGATGGAAGCCAGGCTGTCGGGTCTGGTCAAGCTGAGAATCGAGTGATATAATAGAGCACATTTAGGGTTAGGGTTAGAAGGCAGAATAGCCACTGATAAATTATCATTGGATTATATGAATCAAGTTAAGCTTCGAGAGTGAAGTGTGGTATTTGGAAATAGAATGTGGATTATGAAATCAGAATGGAATCTGAAAGAAAATTTAGTACTCGAATGTGAAACGTGAACTCGGGAGTGGAATACCGAAGTGGAATTTGGAAGAAGAACTTAGAGATTGGAATTTGGGATAGGATTTTAGAACTGGTATGTGGAACTGAAATTTAGAATCGGAATTTGGAACTGGAACTTGGAAATGGAATTGAGAATAAAAGTTCGGGAGTGGAATTCGTAACTGGAAGTGGAAGTCGGAAGTGTAATTCGGAAGTGGAATGTGGAACTGAGAATTGAGATTTGGGATTAAGAATTGGAAGTTAGCATTAGGCTGTGCAACAGGAGTTTACGGTTGGGATTTGTGCCTTAACTTGGTACTGAAGTGTGAGCTTCGACCTGGATTTCCAACATCTCATTAAGGCTGGAATTTTTCATTAGAATTTCGGTAACATTTTTGAAAATATAATTCGGGAAAAACCAAAAAAAATATGTGAGTCTGTAATATTTGTGTCAAATATGTGTACTAGGAACTAAGGTTTTTGTATGAGAGTTTATTAGGGAAGTTTCAAGCGGTTGTATGGTATTACATACAGTATCTGAAAGGCATTATGATATGGATGTCGATTTCCGTTTTGTTCTGTAATTTGAGTTAAGAGTTGGAATGTGAAACTCGAATTCACAACTGGTATACCGGAAAGTATTATTTCTCTTCCTAAGACGTAAATTGGAATTCGGAATCACAATTTTACGTGGAATAGGATGTTGGAAGTAGCGTTTGGATAGGATGGACTGCATTTAGAGTATGGGGTGGAATGAGGAGTTACGGTTTTGAATCGAGCGTTCAGTTTATAATGAAAGTCATTTATGGTTATAAGCCAGGCTTTCCGGTCCAGTCAAGCTGAAAATAGAGTGATATAATGGAGCACATTTAGGATTAGGGTTAGAAGGCAGAAAAGGCATTGATAAGTTATCATTGGATTATGTGAATCAAGTTATGCTTCCGAAGTGAAATGTGGTATTTGGAAATAGAATGTGGATTATGAAATCAGAATGGAATCTTTAAGAATAATTTAGTACTCGAATGTTGAAGTGGAATGCGGGAGTGGAACTCAGAAGTGCAATTTGGAAGAAAGACTTGGAGAGTGCATTTTGGGATACGATTTTAGAACTGGCATGTGGAACTGAAATTTAGAATCGGAATTTGGAACTGGAACTTGGAATTGGAGTTGAGAAGTGGAATTCGGAAGTGGAATTCGGAACAGGAAGTGGAACTCGGAAGTGGAATTCGAAAGTGGAATGTGGAACTGAGAACTGAGATTTGGGATGAAGAATTGGAAGTTAGCACTAGACTGTGGAAGAGGAGTTTGCAGTTGGGATTTTTGTCTGAACTTGGTACTGAAGTGTGAGCTTCGGTTTGGATTTCCAACATCTCATTAAGGCTGGAATTTTTAATAGGAACTTTCGGGAAAATTTGTGGAATTAAAATTCGGGGAAAATAAAAAAAAAATGTGAGTCTGTAATATTTGCCTCAGTTATGTGTACTAGGAACTTAGGTTTTGGTATGAGACTTTTTTAGGGAAGTTTCAAGCGCTTGTATGATATTACACACAGTATTTGAAAGGCATTTTGATGTAGATGTCGGTTTTAATTTTGTATTGTGTTCTGAGTTGAAAGTTGGAATGTGAAACTCGAATTCACAACTGGTATATCGGAAGGTCTAATTTCTCTTCCTAAGACGTAAATTGGAATTCGGCATCACAACTTTACGTGGAATAGGATGATGGAAGTGGCTTTTGGATAGGATGGACTGCATTTAGAAATAGGGTTGGTATGAGGAGTTAGGGTTTGGAATCGAGAGTTCAGTTTATAATGAAATGCCTTTAGGGATGGAAGCCAGGCTGTCGGGTCTGGTCAAGCTGAGAATCGAGTGATATAATAGAGCACATTTAGGGTTAGGGTTAGAAGGCAGAATAGCCACTGATAAATTATCATTGGATTATATGAATCAAGTTAAGCTTCGAGAGTGAAGTGTGGTATTTGGAAATAGAATGTGGATTATGAAATCAGAATGGAATCTGAAAGAAAATTTAGTACTCGAATGTGAAACGTGAACTCGGGAGTGGAATACCGAAGAGCAATTTGGAAGGAAAACTTAGAGAGTGGAATTTGGGATAGGATTTTAGAACTGGTATGTGGAACTGAAATTTAGAATCGGAATTTGGAACTGGAACTTGGAATTGGATTTGAGAAGTGAAGTTCGGGAGTGGAATTCGGAACTGGAAGTGGAAGTCGGAAGTGTAATTCGGAAGTGGAATGTGGAACTGAGAATTGAGATTTGGGATTAAGAATTGGAAGTTAGCATTAGGCTGTGCAACAGGAGTTTACGGTTGGGATTTGTGCCTTAACTTGGTACTGAAGTGTGAGCTTCGACCTGGATTTCCAACATCTCATTAAGGCTGGAATTTTTCATTAGAATTTCGGTAACATTTTTGAAAATATAATTCGGGAAAAACCAAAAAAAATATGTGAGTCTGTAATATTTGTGTCAAATATGTGTACTAGGAACTAAGGTTTTTGTATGAGAGTTTATTAGGGAAGTTTCAAGCGGTTGTATGGTATTACATACAGTATCTGAAAGGCATTATGATATGGATGTCGATTTCCGTTTTGTTCTGTAATTTGAGTTAAGAGTTGGAATGTGAAACTCGAATTCACAACTGGTATACCGGAAAGTATTATTTCTCTTCCTAAGACGTAAATTGGAATTCGGAATCACAATTTTACGTGGAATAGGATGTTGGAAGTAGCGTTTGGATAGGATGGACTGCATTTAGAGTATGGGGTGGAATGAGGAGTTACGGTTTTGAATCGAGCGTTCAGTTTATAATGAAAGTCATTTATGGTTATAAGCCAGGCTTTCCGGTCCAGTCAAGCTGAAAATAGAGTGATATAATGGAGCACATTTAGGATTAGGGTTAGAAGGCAGAAAAGGCATTGATAAGTTATCATTGGATTATGTGAATCAAGTTATGCTTCCGAAGTGAAATGTGGTATTTGGAAATAGAATGTGGATTATGAAATCAGAATGGAATCTTTAAGAATAATTTAGTACTCGAATGTTGAAGTGGAATGCGGGAGTGGAACTCAGAAGTGCAATTTGGAAGAAAGACTTGGAGAGTGCATTTTGGGATACGATTTTAGAACTGGCATGTGGAACTGAAATTTAGAATCGGAATTTGGAACTGGAACTTGGAATTGGAGTTGAGAAGTGGAATTCGGAAGTGGAATTCGGAACAGGAAGTGGAACTCGGAAGTGGAATTCGAAAGTGGAATGTGGAACTGAGAACTGAGATTTGGGATGAAGAATTGGAAGTTAGCATTAGACTGTGGAAGAGGAGTTTGCGGTTGGGATTTGTGCCTTAACTGGTACTGAAGTGTGAGCTTGGGCCTGGATTTCCAACATGTCATTAAGGCTTGAATTGTTAATTAGAAGTTTCGGTAAAATTTTTGGAATTCAAATTCGGGGAAAACAAAAAAAAATGTGAGTCTGTAATATTTGCGTCAAATATGTGTATTAGGAACTTAGGTTTTGGTATGAGAGTTTGTTAGGGAAGTTTCAAGCGGTTGTATGGTATTACATACAGCATGTGAAAGGCACTATGTTGTGGATGTCGATTTTCGTTTTGTATTGTAATCTGAGTTGACAGTTGGAATGTGAAACGCGAATTCACTACTGGTATATCGGAAAGTGTAATTTCTCCTCATAAGACGTAAGTTGCAATTTGTCCTCAAAATTTTAGAGTGGAATAGGATGTTGGAATTTACGTTTGGATAGGATGGACTGCATTTCGAATTAGGGTTGGAATGAGGAGTTAGAGTTTGAATTGAGCATCCAGTTAATAACGAAAGGCCTTTAGGGTTAGAGGCCAGGCTTCCGGGTCCGGTCAGCCTGAGAATCGAGTGATGTAATGGAGGTCATTTAGGGTTAGGTTTAGAAGGCAGTAAAGGCATTGATAAGTTATCATTGGAATATATGAATTACGTTATGCTCCGGAACTGAAATGTGGTATTTGGAAATAGAATGTGGATTATGAAATCAGAATGGAATCTGGAAGAAAAGTTTAGTACTCGAATGTGAAACTCGAACTCGGGAGTGGAATTCAGAAGTGCAATTTGGAAGGAAAAGTTAGAGAGAGGAATTTGGAATAGGATTTTAGAACTGGCAAGTGCAAATGAAATTTCGAATCGGAATTCGGAACTGCAACTTGGAATTCGAGTTGAGAAGTGAAGTTCGCAAGTGGAATTCGTAACTGGAGGTGGAAGTCGGAAGTGCAATTCGGAAGTGAAATGTGGAACTGAGAACTGAGATTTGGGATTAAGAATTAAAAGTTAGCATTAGACTGTGGAAGAGGAGTTTGCGGTTGGTATTTGTGCCTTAACTTGGTACTGAATTGTGAGCTTCGGCCTGGATTTCCACCATCTCATTAAGACTGAAATTTTTAATTAGAAGCATCGGTAAAATTTTTGAAAATATAATTCGGAAAAAACCAAAAAAATATGTGAGTCTGTAATATTTGTGTCAAATATGTGTACTAGAAATAAGGTTTTTGTATGAGAGTTTGTTAGGGAAGTTTCAAGCGGTTGTATGGTATTACATACAGTATCTGAAAGGCATTATGATGTGGATGTCGGTTTTCGTTTTGTATTGCAATCTCAGTTGACAGTTGGAATATGAAACGCGAATTCACAACTGATATATTGGAAAGTGTAATTTCTCTTCCTAAGACGAAAGTTGGAATTCGTCCTCGAAATGGTAGCGCGGAATAGGGTGTTGGAACATGCGTTTGGATAGGATGGACTGCATTTTGAATTAGGGTTGGAATGAGGAGTTAGATTTTGAGTCGAGCATTCAGTTTATGATTGAAGGCCTTTAGGGTTAGAATCCAGGCTTCCGGGTCTGGTCAGGCTGAGAATCGAGCGATATAATGGAGCTCATTTAGGGTTAGGGTTAGAAGGCAGAATAGGCATTGATAAGTTATCATTGCATTCTATGGATCAAGTTAAGCTTCGAGAGTGAAATGTGGTATTTGGAAATAGAATGTAGATTATGAAATCAGAATGTAATCTTTAAAAATAGTTTAGTATTCGAATGTGGAAGTGGAACTCGGGAGTGGAATTCAGAAGTGCAATTTGGAAGAAAAACTTGGAGCCTGGAATTTGGGAGAGGATTTTAGAACTGGCATGTGGAACTGAAATTTAGATTCGGAATTTGGAACTGTAACTTGGAATTGGAGTTAAGATGTGGAATTCGGAAGTGGAATTCGGAAATGGAAGTGGCACTCGGAAGTGCAATTCGGAAGTGGAATGTGGAACTGAGAACTGAGGTACGGGATTAAGAATTGGAAGTTAGCATTAGACTGTGGAAGAGGAGTTTGCGTTTGGGATTTGTGTCTTAACTTCGTACTGAAGTGTTTTCTTCGGCCTGGATTTCAAACATCTCATTAAGGCTGGAATTTTTAATTGGAACTTTCGGGAAAATTTTTGAAATTAAATTTCGGGAAAAAAAATGTGAGCCTGTAATATTTGTGTCAGGAATGTGTATTAGAAACTTACGTTTTGGTATGAGAGTTTTTTAGGGACGATTCAAGCGGTTGTATGTTATTACATACAATATCTGAACGGCATTATGATGTGGATGTCAGTTTCGATTTTGTATTGTAAGATCAGTTGACAGTTGGAACGTGAAACTCAAATTCACAACTGGTATATCTGAAAGTATAATTTCTCTTCCTAAGACCTAAATTGGAATTCGGCATCAAAATTTTAGCCTGGAATAGCATGTTGGAAGTTGCGTTTGGGTAGGATGGACTGCATTTAGAGTTTGGGTTGGTATGAGGAGTTAGGGTTTTGAATCTAGCGATCAGTTTATAATGAAAGGTCTTTAGGGATAGAAGCCAGGCTTCCGGATCCGGTCAGGCTGAGATTTGAGTGATATAATGGAGCACACTTAGGATTAGGGATAGAAGGCAGAATAGGCATTGATAAGTTATCAATGGATTATATGAATCAATTTATGCTTCAGAAGTGAAATGTGGTATTTGGGAAAGAATGTGGATTATGAAATCAGAATGGAATCTGGAAGTAGAGTTTACTACTCGAATTCGAAACTGGAATTCGGCAGTGGAATTTGGAAGAAAAACGTGGAGAGTTAAATTTGGGATAGAATTATAGAACTGGCCTTTGAAACTGAAATTTAGAATCGGAATTTGGACCTGGAACTTGGAATTGGAGTTGAGAAGTGGAATTCGGAAGTGGAATGTGGAGCTAAGAAATGAGATTTGGGATTAAGAATTGGAAGTTAGCATTAGACTGTGGAAGAGGTGTTTGCGGTTGTGATTTGTGTCCTAACTTGGTACTGAAGTGTGAGCTTCGGCCTGTATTTCCACCATCTCATTAAGGCTGGAGCTTTTCATTAGAACTTTAGGGAAAATTTTGGAGTTAAAATTCGGAGAACATAAAAAAATGTGAGACTGTAATATTTGCGTCAGGTATGTGTACTAGGAACTTAGGTTTTGGTATGAGAGTTTGTTAGGGAAGTTTTAAGCGGTTGTATGGTATTACATACAATATCAGAAAGGCATTTTGATGTGGATGTCGGTTTTCGTTTTGTATTGTAATCTGCGTTGACAGTTGGAATGTGAAACGCGAATTCACAACTGGTATATCGGAAAGTATAATTTCTCTTCCTAAGACGTAAATTGGAATTAGGAATCACAATTTTACGTGGAATAGGATGCTGGAAGTAGCGTTTGGATAGCATGGAATGAATTTAGAGTTTGGGTTGGAATGAGGAGTTAGGGCTTGGAATCGAGAGTTCAGTTTATAATCAAAGGCCTTTAGGGTCAGAAGGCAGGCTTCCTGGTCTGGTCAGGCTGAGAATCGAGTGATATAATGGAGCTCATTTAGGGTTAGGGTTAGAAGGCAGAATAGGCATTGATAAGTTATCATTGGATTATATGAATCAAGTTAAGCATCGAGAGTGAAATGTGGTATTGGGAAATAGAATGTGGATTATGAAATCAGAATGGAATCTAGAAGAAGAGTTTACTACTCGCATTTGAAACTGGAACTCGGGAGTGGAATTCGGAAGTGGAATTTGGAAGAACAACTTGGAGAGTGGAATTTGGGATAAGATTTTAGAACTGGCATGTGGAACTGAAATTTATAATCGGAATTTGGAACTGGACCTTGGAATTGGAGTTGAGAAGTGGAATTCGGAAGTGGAATTCGGAACTGGAAGTGAAACTCAGAAGTACAATTCGGAAGTGGAATGTGGAACTGAATAATGAGATTTGGGATTAAGAATTGGAATTTAGCATTAGAATGTGGAGGAGGAGTTTGCGTGTGGGATTTGTGTCTTAACTTAGTTCTGACGTTTGAGCTTCGGCCTGGATTTCAAACATCTCATTAAGGCTGGAGTTTTTCATTAGAAGTTTCGGTAAAATTTTTGGAATAAAAATACGGGAAAAAAAATATGAGCCTGTAATATTTGCGTCAGGTATGTGTACTAGAAACTTACGTTTTGGTATGAGAGTTTTTTAGGGAAGTTTCAAGGGGTTGTATGGTATTACATACAATATCAGAACGGCATTATGATGTGGATGTCGGTTTCGATTTTGTATTGTAAGATCAGTTGGCAGTTGGAACGTGAAACTCAAATTCACAGCTGGTATATCGGAAAGTATAATTTCTCTTCCTAAGACCTAAATTCGAATTTGGCTTCAAAATTTTGGCTTGGAATAGGATGTTGGAAGTTGTGTTTGGATAGGATGGACTGCATTTAGAGTTAGGATTGGAATGAGGAGCTAGGGTTTTGAATCTAGCTCTCAGTTTATAATGAAAGGTCATTAGGGATAGAAGCCAGGCTTCCAGTTCCGGTCAGGCTGAGATTTGAGTGATATAATGGAGCATATTTAGCGTTAGGGTTAGAAGGCAGAATAGGCATTGAAAAGTTATCATTGGATTATATGAATGAAGTTATGCTTCGGAAGTGAAATGTGGTATTTGGAAATAGAATGTGCATTATGAAATCAGAATGGAATCTGGAAGAAAAGTTTACTACTCGAATTTGAAACTGGAACTCGGAAGTGGAATTCGGAAATGGAATTTGGAAGAAAAACTTAGAGAGTGGAATTTTGGATAGGATTTTACAACTGGAATGTGGAACTGAAATATAGAATCGGAATTTGGAACTGGAACTTGGAATTGGAGTTGAGAAGTGGAATTCGGAAGTGGAAGTGGAACTCGGAAGTGCAATTCCGAAGTGGAATGTGGAACTGAGAACTGAGATTTGGGATTAAGAATTGGAACTTAGCTTTAGACTCTGGAAGAGGAGTTTGCGGTTAGGATTTGTGTCTTAACTTGTTACTGAAGTGTGAGCTTCGACGTGGATTTCCAACCTCTCATTAAGGGGGGAGTTTTTTCATTAGAAGTTTGAGTAAAATTTTCGGAATTAAAATTCTGGAAAAAAAATGTGAGCCTGTAATATTTGCGTCAAATATGTGTACTAGCAACTTAGGTTTTGGTATCAGAGTTTTTTAGGGCCGTTTCAAGCTGTTCTATGGTATTACATACAGTGTCTGAAGGGCATTATGATGAGCATGTCGGTTTTCGTTTTGTTTTGCAATCTCAGTTGAGAATTGGAATATGAAATGCAAATTCACAACTGGCATGTCAGAAAGTATAATTTCTCTTCCTAAGACCTAAATTGAAATTCGTCATCAAAATTTTAGCTTGAAATAGGCTGTCTTAAGTAGAGTTTGAATAGGATGGACTGTATTTAGAGTTTGGGTGGAATGAGGAGTTAGGGTTTGGAATCGAGCGTTCAGTTTATAATGAAAGGCCTTTAGGGTTGGAAACCATGCTTTCGGATCCGGTCAGGCTGAGAATCCAGTGATATAATGGAGCGCATTTAGGGTTAGGGTTAGAAAGAAGAATAGGCATTCATAAGTTATCGTTGGATGATATGAATCAAGTTATGCTTCCCAAGTGAAATGTGGTATTTGGAAATAGAATGTGGATTATGAAATCAGAATAGAATCTGGAAGAAGAGTTTACTACTCGAATTTGAAACTAGAACTCGGGAAGGTAATTCGGAAATGGAATTTGGATGAAAAACTTTGAGAGTGGAATTTGGGATAGGATTATAGAACTGGCATGTGGAACTGAAATTTAGAATCGGAATTTGGAACTGAAACTTGGAATTGGAGTTGAGAAGTGGAATTCGGAACTGGAAGTGGAACTCGGAAGTGCAATTCTAAAGTGGAATGTGGAACAGAAAACTGAGATTTGTCATTAAGAATTGGAAGTTAGCATTAGAATGTGGAAAAGGAGTTTGCGGTTGGGATTTGTGTCTTACCTTGGTACTGAAGTGTGAGCTTCGGCCTGGATTTCCATCACCTCATTAAGGTTGGAGTTTTTCATTAGAAGTTTCGGTAACATTTTTGGAATTAAAATTCGGGGAAAATAAAATAATGTGAGTCTGTAATATTTGCGTCAGGTATGTGTACCAGGAACTTAGGTTTTGGTATGAGAGTTTGTTAGGGAAGATTCAAGCGGGTGTATGGTGTTACATACAATATGAGAACGGCATTATGATGTGGATGCCGGTTTCCGTTTTGTATTGTAATCTGAGTTGACAGTTGGAATGTGAAACTCGAATTCACAACTGGTATATCGGAAAGTATAATTTTCTCTTCCAAAGACCTAAATTGGAATTCGACTTCAACGTTTAAGCTTGGAATTTGCGTTTCTATAGGATGGACTGCATTTAGAGGTAGGGTTGGAATGAGGAGTTAGGGTTTTGAATCCAGCGTTCAGTTTATAATGAAAGGTATTTAGGGATAGAAGCCAGGTTTCCAGTTCCGATCAGGCTGAGATTTGAGTGATATAATGGAGCATATTTAGCGTTAGGGTTAGAAGGCAGAATAGGCATTGAAAAGTTATCATTGGATTATATGAATGAAGTTATGCTTCGGAAGTGAAATGTGGTATTTGGAAATAGAATGTGCATTATGAAATCAGAATGGAATCTAGTGGAAGGGTTTACTACTCGAATTTGAAACTGGAACTCGGAAGTGGAATTCGGAAATGGAATTTGGAAGAAAAACTTAGAGAGTGGAATTTTGGATAGGATTTTACAACTGGAATGTGGAACTGAAATATAGAATCGGAATTTGGAACTGGAACTTGGAATTGGAGTTGAGAAGTGGAATTCGGAAGTGGAATTCGGAAGTGGAAGTGGAACTCGGAAGTGCAATTCCGAAGTGGAATGTGGAACTGAGAACTGAGATTTGGGATTAAGAATTGGAACTTAGCTTTAGACTCTGGAAGAGGAGTTTGCGGTTGGGATTTGTGTCTTAACTTGTTACTGAAGAGTGAGCTTCGGCCTGGATTTCCTACCTCTCATTAAGGGGGGAGTTTTTTCATTAGAAGTTTCAGTAAAATTTTCGGAATTAAAATTCGGGGAAAAAAATGTGAGCCTGTAATATTTGCGTCAAATATGTGTACTAGCAACTTAGGTTTTGGTATCAGAGTTTTTTAGGGCCGTTTCAAGCTGTTCTATGGTATTACATACAGTGTCTGAAGGGCATTATGATGTGCATGTCGGTTTTCGTTTTGTTTTGCAATCTCAGTTGAGAATTGGAATATGAAATGCAAATTCACAACTGGCATGTCAGAAAGTATAATTTCTCTTCCTAAGACCTAAATTGAAATTCGTCATCAAAATTTTAGCTTGAAATAGGCTGTCTTAAGTAGAGTTTGAATAGGATGGACTGTATTTAGAGTTTGGGTGGAATGAGGAGTTAGGGTTTGGAATCGAGCGTTCAGTTTATAATGAAAGGCCTTTAGGGTTGGAAACCATGCTTTCGGATCCGGTCAGGCTGAGAATCCAGTGATATAATGGAGCGCATTTAGGGTTAGGGTTAGAAAGAAGAATAGGCATTCATAAGTTATCGTTGGATGATATGAATCAAGTTATGCTTCCCAAGTGAAATGTGATATTTGGAAATAGAATGTGGATTATGAAATCAGAATAGAATCTGGAAGAAGAGTTTACTACTCGAATTTGAAACTAGAACTCGGGAAGGTAATTCGGAAATGGAATTTGGATGAAAAACTTTGAGAGTGGAATTTGGGATAGGATTATAGAACTGGCATGTGGAACTGAAATTTAGAATCGGAATTTGGAACTGAAACTTGGAATTGGAGTTGAGAAGTGGAATTCGGAACTGGAAGTGGAACTCGGAAGTGCAATTCTAAAGTGGAATGTGGAACAGAAAACTGAGATTTGTCATTAAGAATTGGAAGTTAGCATTAGAATGTGGAAAAGGAGTTTGCGGTTGGGATTTGTGTCTTACCTTGGCACTGAAGTGTGAGCTTCGGCCTGGATTTCCATCACCTCATTAAGGTTGGAGTTTTTCATTAGAAGTTTCGGTAACATTTTTGGAATTAAAATTCGGTGAAAATAAAATAATGTGACTCTGTAATACTTGCGTCAGTTATGTGTACCAGGAACTTAGGTTATGGTATGAGAGTTTGTTAGGGAAGATTCAAGCGGGTGTATGGTGTTACATACAATATGAGAACGGCATTATGATGTGGATGCCGGTTTCCGTTTTGTATTGTAATCTGAGTTGACAGTTGGAATGTGAAACTCGAATTCACAACTGGTATATCGGAAAGTATAATTTTCTCTTCCAAAGACCTAAATTGGAATTCGACTTCAACGTTTAAGCTTGGAATTTGCGTTTCTATAGGATGGACTGCATTTAGAGGTAGGGTTGGAATGAGGAGTTAGGGTTTTGAATCTAGCGTTCAGTTTATAATGAAAGGTATTTAGGGATAGAAGCCAGGTTTCCAGTTCCGATCAGGCTGAGATTTGAGTGATATAATGGAGCATATTTAGCGTTAGGGTTAGAAGGCAGAATAGGCATTGAAAAGTTATCATTGGATTATATGAATGAAGTCATGCTTCGGAAGTGAAATGTGGTATTTGGAAATAGAATGTGCATTATGAAATCAGAATGGAATCTAGTGGAAGGGTTTACTACTCGAATTTGAAACTGGAACTCGGAAGTGGAATTCGGAAATGGAATTTGGAAGAAAAACTTAGAGAGTGGAATTTTGGATAGGATTTTACAACTGGAATGTGGAACTGAAATATAGAATCGGAATTTGGAACTGGAACTTGGAATTGGAGTTGAGAAGTGGAATTCGGAAGTGGAATTCGGAAGTGGAAGTGGAACTCGGAAGTGCAATTCCGAAGTGGAATGTGGAACTGAGAACTGAGATTTGGGATTAAGAATTGGAACTTAGCTTTAGACTCTGGAAGAGGAGTTTGCGGTTGGGATTTGTGTCTTAACTTGTTACTGAAGAGTGAGCTTCGGCCTGGATTTCCTACCTCTCATTAAGGGGGGAGTTTTTTCATTAGAAGTTTCAGTAAAATTTTCGGAATTAAAATTCGGGGAAAAAAAATGTGAGCCTGTAATATTTGCGTCAAATATGTGTACTAGCAACTTAGGTTTTGGTATCAGAGTTTTTTAGGGCCGTTTCAAGCTGTTCTATGGTATTACATACAGTGTCTGAAGGGCATTATGATGTGCATGTCGGTTTTCGTTTTGTTTTGCAATCTCAGTTGAGAATTGGAATATGAAATGCAAATTCACAACTGGCATGTCAGAAAGTATAATTTCTCTTCCTAAGACCTAAATTGAAATTCGTCATCAAAATTTTAGCTTGAAATAGGCTGTCTTAAGTAGAGTTTGAATAGGATGGACTGTATTTAGAGTTTGGGTGGAATGAGGAGTTAGGGTTTGGAATCGAGCGTTCAGTTTATAATGAAAGGCCTTTAGGGTTGGAAACCATGCTTTCGGATCCGGTCAGGCTGAGAATCCAGTGATATAATGGAGCGCATTTAGGGTTAGGGTTAGAAAGAAGAATAGGCATTCATAAGTTATCGTTGGATGATATGAATCAAGTTATGCTTCCCAAGTGAAATGTGATATTTGGAAATAGAATGTGGATTATGAAATCAGAATAGAATCTGGAAGAAGAGTTTACTACTCGAATTTGAAACTAGAACTCGGGAAGGTAATTCGGAAATGGAATTTGGATGAAAAACTTTGAGAGTGGAATTTGGGATAGGATTATAGAACTGGCATGTGGAACTGAAATTTAGAATCGGAATTTGGAACTGAAACTTGGAATTGGAGTTGAGAAGTGGAATTCGGAACTGGAAGTGGAACTCGGAAGTGCAATTCTAAAGTGGAATGTGGAACAGAAAACTGAGATTTGTCATTAAGAATTGGAAGTTAGCATTAGAATGTGGAAAAGGAGTTTGCGGTTGGGATTTGTGTCTTACCTTGGTACTGAAGTGTGAGCTTCGGCCTGGATTTCCATCACCTCATTAAGGTTGGAGTTTTTCATTAGAAGTTTCGGTAACATTTTTGGAATTAAAATTCGGTGAAAATAAAATAATGTGACTCTGTAATACTTGCGTCAGTTATGTGTACCAGGAACTTAGGTTATGGTATGAGAGTTTGTTAGGGAAGATTCAAGCGGGTGTATGGTGTTACATACAATATGAGAACGGCATTATGATGTGGATGCCGGTTTCCGTTTTGTATTGTAATCTGAGTTGACAGTTGGAATGTGAAACTCGAATTCACAACTGGTATATCGGAAAGTATAATTTTCTCTTCCAAAGACCTAAATTGGAATTCGACTTCAACGTTTAAGCTTGGAATTTGCGTTTCTATAGGATGGACTGCATTTAGAGGTAGGGTTGGAATGAGGAGTTAGGGTTTTGAATCCAGCGTTCAGTTTATAATGAAAGGTATTTAGGGATAGAAGCCAGGTTTCCAGTTCCGATCAGGCTGAGATTTGAGTGATATAATGGAGCATATTTAGCGTTAGGTTTAGAAGGCAGAATAGGCATTGAAAAGTTATCATTGGATTATATGAATGAAGTCATGCTTCGGAAGTGAAATGTGGTATTTGGAAATAGAATGTGCATTATGAAATCAGAATGGAATCTAGTGGAAGGGTTTACTACTCGAATTTGAAACTGGAACTCGGAAGTGGAATTCGGAAATGGAATTTGGAAGAAAAACTTAGAGAGTGGAATTTTGGATAGGATTTTAGAACCGGAATGTGGAACTGAAATAAAGAATCGGAATTTGGAACTGGAACTTGGATTTGGAGTTGAGAAATGGAATTCGGAAGTGGAATTCGGAAGTGGAAGTGGAACTCGGAAGTGCAATTCCGAAGTGGAATGTGGAACTGAGAACTGAGATTTGGGATTAAGAATTGGAACTTAGCCTTAGACTGTGGAAGAGGAGTTTGCGGTTGGGATTTGTGTCTTAACTTGTTACTGAAGTGTGAGCTTCGGCCTGGATTTCCAACCTCTCATTAAGGGGGGAGTTTTTTCATTAGAAGTTTCAGTAAAATTTTCGGAATTAAAATTCGGGAAAAAAAATGTGATCCTGTAATATTTGCGTCAAATATGTGTACTAGCAACTTAGGTTTTGGTATCAGAGTTTTTTAGGGCCGTTTCAAGCTGTTCTATGGTATTACATACAGTGTCTGAAGGGCATTATGATGTGCATGTCGGTTTTCGTTTTGTATTGCAATCTCAGTTGAGAGTTGGAATATGAAACGCAAATTCACAACTGGCATATCAGAAAGTATAATTTCTCTTCCAAAGACCTAAATTGGAATTAATCATGAAAATTTTACCTTGGAATAGGATGTCTTAAGTAGCGTTTGAATAGGATGGACTGTATTTAGAGTTTGGGTTGGAATGAGGAGTTAGGGTTTGGAATCGAGCGTTCAGTTTATAATGAAAGGCCTTTAGGGTTGGAAACCATGCTTTCGGGTCCGGTCAGGCTGAGAATCGAGTGTTATAATGGAGCGCATTTAGGGTTAGGGTTAGAAAGAAGAATAGGCATTCATAAGTTATGATTGGATGATATGAATCAAGTTATGCTTCCCAAGTGAAATGTGATATTTGGAAATAGAATGTGGATTATGAAATCAGAATAGAATCTGGAAGAAGAGTTTACTACTCGAATTTGAAACTAGAACTCGGGAAGGTAATTCGGAAATGTAATTTGGATGAAAAACTTAGAGAGTGGAATTTTGGATAGGATTTTAGAACTGGCATGTGGAACTGAAATTTAGAATCGGAATTTGGAACTGAAACTTGGAATTGGAGTTGAGAAGTGGAATTCGGAACTGGAAGTGGAACTTGGAAGTGCAATTCGGGAGTGGAACGTGGAACTGAGAACTGAGATTTGCGATTAAGAAATGGAAGCTAGTATTAGACTGTGGAAGAGAAGATTGCGGTTGGGATTTGTGTCTTAACTTGGTACTGAATTGTGAGCTTCTGCCTGGATTTCCAACATCTCATTAAGGCTGGAATTTTTAATTAGAACTTTCGGGAAAATTTTTGGAATTAAAATTCGGGGAAAATACAAAAAAATGTGAGTCTCTAAAATTTGTGTCAGGTATGTTTACTAGGAACTTAGGTTTTGGTATGCGAGTTTGTTAGGGAAGCTTCAAGCGTTTGTATGCTATTACATACAATATCAGAACGGCATTATGATGTGGATGTCGGTTTCCCTTTTGTATTCTAATCTGAGATGACAGTTAAAATGTGAAACGCGAATTCACAACTGGTATATCGGAAAGTATGATTTCTCTTCCTAAGACCTAAATTGGAATTTGACATCATAATTGTAGCGTGGAATTGGATGTTGGAAGTTGCGTTTGGATAGGATGGACTGCATTTAGAGTTAGGGTTGGAATGAGGAGATAGGGTTTTGAATCTAGCGTTCAGTATATAATGAAAGGTCTGTTAGGGATGGAAGCCAGGCTTCCGGTTGCGGTCAGGCTGAGATTTGAGTGATATAATGGAGCATATTTAGCGTTAGGGTTAGAAGGCAGAATAGGCATTGATAAGTTATAATTGGATTATATGAATTAAATTATGCTTCCGAAGTGAAATGTGGAATTTGGAAATAGAATGTGGATTATGAAATCAGAATGGAATCTGGAAGAAGAGTTTACTAGTCGAATTTGAAGCTGGACCTTGGAAGTGGATTTCGGAAATGGAATTTGGAAGAAAAACTTAGAAAGTGGAATTTTGGATACGATTTGAGAACTGGCATGTGGAACTGAAATTTTGTATCGGAATTTGGAACTGGAACTTGGAACTGGAATTGACAAATGGAATTCGGAACTGGAAGTGGAACTCGGAAGTGCAATTTGGAAGTCCAAGGTGGAAATGAGAACTGAGATTTGGGATTATGAATTGGAAGTTATCATTAGTCTGTAGAAGATGAGTTTGGGTTTGGGGTTTGTGTCTTAACTTGGCACTGAAGTGTGAGTGTCGGCCTGGATTTCCAACATCTCATTAAGGCTGGAATTTTTAATGAAAACGTTCAGGAAAATTTTTGAAATTAAAATTCGGGAAAGACCAAAAAAAAATGTGAGTCTATAATATTTGTGTCCAATATGTGTACTAGGAACTTAGGTTTTTGTATGAGAGTTTGTTAGGGAAGTTTCAAGCGGTTGTATGGTATTGCATACAGTATCTGAAAGCCATTATGATGTGGATGTCGGTTTCGGTTTTGTATTGTAATCTCAGTTGACAGTTGGAATGTGAAACTCGAATTCACAACTGGTATATCGGAAATTATAATTTCTCTTCCTAAAACCTAAATTGGAATTCGCATAAAAATTTGAGGTGGAATAGGATGTCGGAAGCAGCGTTTGGATAGGATGGACTGCATTTAGAATTTGGGTTGGAATAAGGAGTTAGGGTTTGGAATCGAGCGTCCAGTTTATAATGAAAGGCCTTCAGGGTTGGAAGCCAGGCTTCCGGGCCCGGTCAGGCTGACAATCGAGTGATATAATGGAGCAGATTTAAGGTTAGGGTTGGAAGGCAGAATAGGCATTGATAAGTTATCATTGGATTATATGAATCAAGTTAAACTTCGAGAGTGAAATGAGGAATTTGGAAATAGAATGTGGATTATGAAATCAGAATGGAATCTATAAGAAGAGTTTAGTACTTGAATCTGAAATTGGATCTCGAGAGTGGAATTCAGAAGTGCAATTTGGAAGAAAAACTTGGAGAGTGGAATTTGGGATAGGATTTTAGAACTGGCATGTGGAACTGAAATTTGGAATCGGAATTCGGAACTGGAATTTGCAATTGGAGTTGAGAAGTGGAATTCGAAACTGGTACTTGGAATTGGAGTTGACAAATGGAATTGGAACTGGAATTCGGAATTGGAAGTGGAACTCGGAAGTGCAATTCGGAAGTGGAATGTGGAACTGGGAATTGAGGTTTGGGATTAAGAATTGGAAGTTAGCATTAGACTGTGGAAGAGGAGTTTGCGGTTGGAATTTCTCTCTTAATTTGGTACTGAAGTGTGAGCTTTGGCCTGGATGTCCAACATCTCATTGAGGCTAGAATTTTTAATTAGAACTTTCGGGAAAATTTTTGAAATTAATATTCTGGGAAAATAAAAAAATATTTTTCTGTAATGTTTGCGTCAGGTATGTGTACTAGGAACCTGTGTTTTGGTATGAGAGTTGTTAGGGAAGTTTCAAGGGGTTGTGTGCTATTTCGTACAATATCCAAACGGCATTATGATGTGGATGTCGGTTTCCGTTTTGTATTGCAATCTCAGTTGACAGGTGGAATATGAAACGCGAATTCGCAACTGGCATATCAGAAAGAATAATTTCTCTTCCCAAGACCTAAATTGGAATTCGGCATCAAAATTTTAGCTTGGAATAGTATGTCTGAAGTAGCGTTTGGATAGAATGGACTGTATCATAGTTTTGTTTGGAAAGAGGAGTTAGGGTTTGCAATCAAGCGTTCAGTTTATAATGAAAGGCCTTTAGGGTTTGAAGGCAAGCTTTCGGTTCCAGTCAGGCTGAGAATCGAGTGATCTAATGGAGCGCATTTAGGGTTAGGGCTAGAAGACAGAATAGGCATTGATAAATTATCATTGGATTATATGAATCAAGTTATGCTTCCGAAATGAAATGTGGTATTTGGAAATAGAATGTGGATTATGAAATCAGAATGGAATCTGGAAGAAGAGTTTACTACTCGAATTTGTAACTAGAACTCGTGAGTGGACTTCCGAAATGGAATTCGGAAGAAAATCTTAGAAAGTGGAATTTTGGATAGGATTTGAGAACTGGCATGTGGAACTGAAATTTAGAATCGGAATTTGGAACTGGAACTTGGAATTGGAATTGACAAATGGAATTCGGAACTGGAAGTGGAACTCGGAAGTGCAATTCGGAAGTGGAATGTGGAACTGAGAACTGAGGTTTGGGATTAAGAATTGGAAGTTAGCGTTGGACTGTGGAATAGGAGTTTGCAGTTGGGATTTGTGTCTTAACTTGCTACTGAAGACTGAGCTTCGGCCTGGATTTCCAACATCTCATTAAGGCTGGAATTTTTAAATAGAACTTTCAGGAACATTTTTGAAATTAAAATTCGGGGAAAAAAATGTGCTTCTGTAATGTTTGCGTCAGGTATGTGAAGTAGGAACTTAAGTTTTGGTATGAGAGTTTGTTAGGGAAGTTTCAAGGGGTTGTATGCTATTACATACAATATCAAAACGGCATTATGATGTGGATGTCGGTTTCCGTTTTGTATTGTAATCTGAGCTGACAGTTGGAATGTGAAACGCGAATTCACAACTGGTATATCGGAAAGTATAATTTCTCTTTCTAAGACCAAAATTGGAATTCGACATGAAAATTTTAGCGTGGAATAGGATGTTGTAATTTGCGTTTTGTTAGGATGGACTGCATTTAGAGTTAGGGTTGGAATGAGGAGTTAGGGTTTTGAATCTAGCGTTCAGTTTATAATGAAAGGTCTTTATGTATAGAAGCCAGGCTTCCAGGTCCGGTCAGGCTGAGATTTGAGTGATATAATGGAGCACATTTAGGATTAGGGTTAGAAGGCAGAATAGGCATTGATAAGTTATCATTGGAATATATGAATCAATTTATGCTTCGGAAGTGAAATGTGGTATTTGGAAATATAATGTGCATTATGATATTAGAATGGAATCTGGAAGAAAAGTTTAGTAATCGAATGTGAAACTGGAACTCGGAAGTGGAATTCGGAAGTGGAATTTGGAAGTAAAACTTGGAGAGTGGAATTTGGGATAGGATTTTAGAACTGGCATGTGGAACTGAAATTTGGAATGGGAATTAGGAACTGGAACTCGGAATTGCAGTAGACAAGTGGAATTCGGAAGTGGAATTCGGAACTGGAAGTGGAACTCGGAAGAGCAATTCGGTAGTGTAATGTGGAACTGAGAACTGAGATTTGCAGTTAAGAATTGGAAGTTAGCTTTAGACTGTGGAACAGGAGGTTGCGGTTGGGATTTGTGTCTTAACTTGGTACTGAAGTGTGAGCTTCGGCCTGGATTTCCAACATCTCATTAAGGCTGGAATTTTTAATTGGTAGTTTCGGTAAAATTTTTGAAATTAAAATTCGGAAAAACCACAAAAAATGTGAGTCTGCAATATTTGTGTCAAATATGTATACTAGGAACTTAGGTTTTGGTATGAGAGTTTGTTAGGGAAGTTTCAAGCAGATGTATGGTGTTACATACCGTGTCTGAATGGCATTATTATGTGGATGTCGGTTTCGGTTTTGTATTGTAATCTTAGTTGACAGTTGGAATGTGAAACTCGAATTCACGACTGGTATATCGGGAAGTATAATTTCTCTTCCTAAGACGTAAATTGGAATTCGGAATCACAATTTAACGTGGAATAGGATGTTGGAAGTAGCGGTTGGATAAGATGGACTGCATTTAGAGTTTGGGTTGGAATGAGGAGTTAGGGTTTGGAATCGATCGTTCAGTTTATAATGAAATGCCTTTAGGGTTGGAAGCCAGGATTCCAGGTCTGGTCAGGCTGAGAATCGAGTGATATAATGGAGCACATTTAGGGTTAGGGCTAGAAGGCAGAATAGGCATTGATAAGTGATCATTGGATTATATGAATGAAGTTAAACTTAGAGAGTGAAATGTGGTATTTGGAAATAGAATGTGGAGTATGAAATCAGAATGGAATCTTTAAGAAGAGTTTAGCACTCGAATGTCGAAGTGGAACTCGGGAGTGGAATTCTGAAGTGCAATTTGGAAGATAAACTTGGAGAATGGAATTTGGGATAGGATTTCAGAACTCTCATGTGGAACTGAAATTTCGAATCGGAATTTGGAACTGGAACTTGGAGTTGGAGTTGAGAAGTGGAATTCGGAAGTGGAATTCGGAAGTGGAATGTGGAACTGAGAACTGAGATTTGGGATTAAGAATTGGAAGTTAGCATTTGACTTTGGAAGAGGAGTTTGCGGTTGGGATTTGTGTCTCTGAATTAACTTGGTACTGAAGTGTGAGCTTCGGCCTGGATTTCCAACATTTCATTAAGGCTGGAATTCTTCATTAGAAGTTTCGGTGAAATTTTTGAAATTAAAATTCTGGAAAAACCAAAAAAAATGTGAGTCTGTAATATTTGTGTCAAATATGTGTACTAGAAACTTAGGTATTGGTATGAGAGTTTGTTAGGGAAGTTTCAAGCTGTTCTATGATATTACATACAGAATCTGAAAGGCATTATGATGTGGATGTCGGTTTCGGTTTTGTATTGTAATATGAGTTGACAGTTGGAATGTGAAACTCGAATCCACAACTGGGATATCGGGAAGTAAAATTTCTCTTCCTACGACGTAAATTGGAATTCGGCATCAAAATTTTTACGTGGAATAGGATGTTGGAAGTAGCGTTCGGATAGGATGGACTGCATTTAGCGTTTGGGTTGGAATGAAGAGTTAGGGTTTGGAATCGAGCGTTCAGTTTATAATGAAAGGCCTTTAGGGTTGGAAGCTAGGCTTCCGGGTCCGGTCAGGCTGAGAATCGAGTGATATAATGGAGCACATTTAGGCTTAGGGTTAGAAGGCAGAATAGGCATTGATAAGTTATCATTGGATTATTTGAATCAAGTTTTTCTCCGGAACTGAAATGTGGTATTTGGAATTAGAATGTGGATTATGAAATCATAATGGAATCTGGAAGAAAAGTTTAGTACTCGAATGTGAAACTCGAACTCGGGAGTGGAATTCGGAAGTGGAATTTGGAAGAAAAACTTGGAGAGTGGAATGTGGAATAGGATTTTAGAACTGGTATGTGGAACTGAAATTTAGAATCGGAATTTGGAATTGGATCTTGGAATTGCAGTTGAGAAATGAAGTTCGGAATTGGAATTAGGAACTGCAAGTGGAACTCGGAAGTGCAATTCGGAATTGGAATGTGGAACTGAGAACTGAGATTTGGGATTAAGAATTGGAAGTTAGCATTAGACTGTGGAAGAGGAGTTTCCGGTTGGGATTTGTGTCTTAACTTGGTGCTGAAGTGTGAGCTTCGGCCTGGATTTCCAACATCTCATTAAGGCTGGAATTTTTAATTAGAAATTTCGGTACAATTTTTGAAATCAAAATTCAGGAAAAACCAAGAAAATTGTGAGTCTGCAATATTTGCGTCAAATTTGTGTGGTAGGAAGTTAGGTTTTGGTATGAGAGTTTTTAGGGAAGTTTCAAGTGGTTGTATGGTATTACAAACAATATCAGTACGGCATTATGATGTCGACGTCGGTTTTCGTTTTTTATTGTAATCTGAGTTGACAGTTGGAATGTCAAACTCGAATTCACAACTGGTATATCGGAAAGTATAATTTCTCTTCCTAAGACGTAAATTGGAATTCGGCATCAAAATTTTACGTGGAATAGGATGTTGGAAGTTGCGTTAGGATAGGATGGACTGCATTTAGGGGTTGGGTTGGAATGAGGAGTTAGGGTTTGGAATTGAGCGATCAGTTTATAATGAAAGGTCTTTAGGATTAGAAGCCAGGATTTCAGGTCAGGTGAGGCTGAGAATCGAGTGATATAATGGAGAACATTTAGGGTTAGGGTTGGAAGGCAGAATAGGTATTGATAAGTAATCATTGGATTATATGAATTAAGTTAAGCTTCTAGAGTGAAATGTGGTATTTGGAAATAGAATGTGGATTATGAAACCAGAATGGAAACTTTAGGAAGAGTTTAGTACTCGAATCTGAAACTGCAAATCGGGAGTGGAATTCGGAAGTGCAATTTGGAAGAAAAACTTGGAGAGTGGAATTGTGGATAGGATTTTAGACCTGGAGTATGGAAGTGAAATTTAGAATCGGAATGTGGAACTGGAAGTAGGAATTGGAGTTGAGAAGTGGAATTCAGAAGTGGAATTCGGAACTGGAAGTGGAACTCGGAAGTGCAATTCGAAAGTGGAACGTGGAACTGAGAACTGAGATTTGGGAATAAGAATTGGAAGTTAGCATTAGACTGTGGAAGAGGAGTTTCCGGTTGGGATTTGTGTCTTATCTTGGTACTGAAGAGTGAGCTTCGGCCTGGATTTCCAACATCTCTTTAAGGCTGGAATTTTTAATTAGAATTTTCGGTAAAATTTTTGAAATTAAAATTCGGGAAAAACCAAAAAATGTGTGAGTCTGTAATATTTGCGTCACATATGTGTACTAGGAACTTAGGTTTTGGTATGAGAGTTTGTTAGCGAAGTTTCAAGCGGTTGTGTGGTATTACATACAATATCAGAAAGGCATTATGTTTTGGATTTCGGTTTTCGTTTTTTATTGCAATCTGAGTAGACAGTTGGAATGTGAAACGCGAATTCACTACTGGTATATCGGAAAGTGTCATATCTCTTCCTAAGACGTGAATAGGAATTGGTCCTCAAAATTTTAGGGAAGAACCGGATGTTGGAAGTTGCGTTTGGATAGAATGGACTGCATTTAGAATTAGGGTTCGAATGAGGACTTAGAGTTTGAATCGAGCATTCATTTTATAATGAAAGGCCTTTAGGGTTAGAAGCCAGGCTTCCGGGTCCAGTCAGGCTGAGAATCGAGTGATATAATGGAGCATATTTAGGGTTACAGTTATAAGGCTGAATAGGTATTGATAAGTTATCTTTGGGTTATATGAATCAAGTTATGCTCCGGAACTGAAATGTGGTATTTGGAAATAGAATGTGGATTATGAAATCAGAATGGAATCTGGAGGAAAGGTTTAGTACTTGAATGTGAAACTGGAACTCGGGAGTGGAATTCGGAAGTGGAATTTGGCCGGAAAACTTAGAGAGTGGAATTTGGAATAGGATTTTAAAACTGGCATGTGGAACTGAAATTTCGAAACGGAATTTGGAACTGAAACTTGGAATTGCAGTTGAGAAGTGGAATTCAGAAGTGGAATTCGGAACTGGAAGTAGAACTCGGAAGTGCAATTCGGAAGTGGAATGTGGAACAGAGTACTGAGTTGTGGGATTAAGAATTGGAAGTTAGCATTAGACTGTGGAAGAGGAGACTGTGGTTCGTATTTGTGTCTTAACTTGGTACTGAAGTGTGAGTTTCGGCCTGGATTTCCAACATGTCATTAAGGCTGGAATTTTTCATTAGAAATTTCGGTAAAATTTTAGAAATTAAAATTCGGGAAAAACCAAAAAAAAAAATGTGAGTCTGTAATATTTGCGTCAAATATGTGTACTAGGAACTTAGGTTTTGGTATTACAGTTTTTAGGGAAGTTTCAAGTGGTTCCATGGTATTACATACCATATCAGAAAGGCATTATGATGTGGAAGTCGGTATTCGTTTTGTATTTTAATTTGAGTTGATAGTTGGAATGTAAAAAAACGAATTCACTACTGGTATATTGGAAAGCATAATATCTCTTTCTAAGACGTAAATTGGTATTCGGCATCAAAATTTTACGTGGTATAGGATGTTGCAAGTAACGTTTGGATAGGATGGACTGCATTTAAAGTTTGGGTTGGAATGAGGAGTTAGGGTTTGGAATCGAGCGTTCAGTTTATAATGAAAGGCTTTTAGGGTTGTAAGCCAGGCTTTGGGGTCCTGTCACGCTGAGAATCGAGTGATATAATGGTGCACATTTAGGATTAGGGTTAGAAGGAAGAATAGGCATTAATAAGTTATCATTAGATTATATGAATCAAGTTATGCTCCGGAACTGAAATGTGGTATTTGGAAATGGAATGTGGATTTTGAAATCAGAATGGAATCTTTAAGAATAGTTTAGTACTCGAATGTGGAAGTGGAACTCAGGAGTGGAATTCAGAAGTGCAATTTGGAAGAAAAACTTGGAGAGTTTTATTTGGGATAGGATTTGAGAACTGGCACGTGGAACTGAAATTTAGAATCGGAATTTGGAACTGGACCTTGGAAATGGAGTTGAGAAGTGGAATTCGGAAGTGGAATTCGGAACTGGAAGTGGAACTCGGAAGTGCAATTCGGAAGTGGAATGTGTAACAGAGAACTGAGATTTGGGATTAAGAATTGGAAGTGAGCATTTGACTTTGGAAGAGGAGTTTTCTGTTGGGATTTGTGTCTTAACTTGGTACTGAAGTGTAAGCTTCGACCTGAATTTCCAACATCCCATTAGGGCTGGAATTTTTCATTAGAAATTTCCGAACATTTTTGAAATTAAAATCAGGGCAAACCAAAAAAGATGTGAGTCTGCAATATTATCTTCAAATATATTTTCCATGTTGGCCAATGGAGCAGTGGACAATGGTGTACTTGCAATTGTCTTCCAGATACACTAGCATAGCTTGTATTGTCTTCATTGCTCTCGATAAGATATGTTGCTTTTTACCCTTTACAGATATTACTTCAGTGTTGTCTCTTAAGGAGGAACTGCCAAAATGCTTTTGTTTAGATTCCAAAATGCCTGAACAGGGAAAAGGCTAAATACTGACATCACAAGCAGGATAAAGTTAGAAGAGTCAAGTTGATAGGACACTTGTAGCGAATTTAGGGAGTCAGTGCTGGCAAAGTAATATCTTCTTAGTATTCAATGTATTTCTTGAGTAATCTTCATATATAACTTCCATTTTGACCAAGGGAATAAGGGACAGTTGTGTACTTGCAAGTATATTCTAGGTACTCTAGCATAGCTTGTACTGGCTTCACTGCTGTTGATAAGGTATGTGGATTTTTCCCTTTACATTCATTAAGTCAGAGTTTTCTCTTTAGGGGAAGTGTCAAAAAGTGTTTCTTTTGATTTCTCTAGTCCTCAACAGGGAAAAGGCTAAGTAGTGATATCAAAAGCACGAGAAATATCAAAGAGTCAAATTGATAGGATACTTGTAGAGACATTAGGTTATCCGTGCTGACAATGTAATATCTTCTTAGTATACCTTGTATGTCTTTAATTACCCTCAAATACACTTTCCAATTAGGCCAATGGAGCAATTGAAAAAGCTGTACTTGCAAATATCTTCCAGGTACAATACCATAGATTGTATTGTCTTCACTGATCTCGATAAAATATGTGGATTTTTACCGTGTATGTACATTACTTCAGTGTTTTCTCTTAAGGAGGAACAACCAAAAAGCGTTTATTTGAATTCCTGTAGGCCTCAACAGGGATAAGGCTAAATAGTGATATCACAAGCAGGATAAAAATCAAAGAGTCAATTTGATAGGACACTTGTAGAGGGTTTAGGGTGTCAGTGCTGACAATGTAAAATCTTCTTAGTATACATTGTATCTCTTGAGTTATCTTCAAATACACATTCCATGTAGGCCAATGGAGAAATTGTCAATGGTGTACTTGCAAGTATCTTCCAGGTACACTAGCATAGCTTGTATTGTCTTCACTGCTCTCGATAAGATATGTGGATTTTTACTCTTTATATATATTACTTAAGTGTTGTTTCTTAAGGAGGAGTTCCCAAAATGCCTTGTTTAGATTCCAAAATCCCGGAACAGGGAAAAAGCTAAATACTGATATCACAAGCAGGATAAATAAAGAAGAGTAAAGTTGATAGGACACTTGTAGCGAATTTAGGGAGTCAGTGCTGTCACTGTAATATCGTCTTAGTATTCAATGTATTTCTGGAGTAATCTTCATATACAAATTCCATTTGGCCAAGGGAGTAAAGGACAGTTCTGTACTTGCAAGTATCTTCTAGGTACTCTAGCATAGCTTGTACTGCCTTCACTGCTGCAGATGAGGTCTGTGGATTTTTACACTTTACATACATTCCTTCAGAGTTTTCTCTTTAGGGGAAGTGAAAACGCTTTTCTTTTCATTTCTCTAATCCTCCATAGGGAAAAGGCTAAGTAGTGATATCCAAAGCAGGAAAAAGATCGAAGCATCAAATTGATAGGATACTTGTAGAGAGATTACGTTTTCAGTGCTTCCAATGTAATATCTTCTTACCACACATTGTATCTCTTGACTTATCCTCAAATACACCTTCCAAGTAGGCCAATGAAGCAATTGACAAACGTGTACTTGCAAATATGTCCAGGTACAACAGCATAACTTGTATTGACTTCACTTACTTCGATAAGATATGTGGATTTTTACTCAGTATGTACATTACTTCAGTGCTTCCTTTAAAGAGGAACTACCAGAAAGCGTGTACTTGGATTCCTGTAGGCCTAAACAGGGATATGGCTAAATACTGATATCACAAGCAGGATAAAAATCAATGAGTCAATTTGATAGGACACATGTAGAGAGTTTAGGGTGTCACTGCTGAAAATGTAATATCTTCTTAGTATACGTTGTACCTCTTGAGTTATTTTCAAATACACATTCCTAGTAGGCCAATGGAAAAATTGTCAATGGTGTACTTGCAAGTATCTTCCAAGTACACTAGCATAGCTTGCGTTGTCTTCACTGCTCTCGATAAGATATGTCCATTTTACCCTTTATAGATATTACTTCAGTGTTGTCTCTTAAGGAGGAACTGCCAAAATGCCTTCGTTTACATTCCAAAATGCCTGAACAGGCAAAAGGCTAAATACTGATATCACAAGCAGGATAAAGGTAGAAGAGTCAAATAGATAGGATACTTGTAGAGATATTAGGTTTTCAGTGCTGACAATGTAACATCTTCTTAGTATACATTGTATATCTTGAGTTATCCTCAAATACATCTTCCAAGTAGGACAATGGAGCAATTGACAAACGTGATCTTGCAAATATGTCCAGGTTCAATAGCATAGCTTGTATTGTCTTCACTTATCTCGATAAGATATGTGGATTTTTACCCTGTATATACATTACTTCAGTGTTTTCTCTTAAGGAGGAACTACCAGAAAGTGTGTATTTTGATTCCTGTAGGCCTAAACAGGGATATGGCTAAATACTGATATCACAAGCAGGATAAAAATCAAGGAGTCAATTTGATAGGACACTTGTAGAGAGATTAGGTTTTCAGTGATGACAATGTAATATCTTCTTAGTATACATTGTATCTCTTGAGTTATTTTCAAATACACCTTCCTAGTAGGCCAATGGAGAAATTGTCAATGGTGTACTTGCAAGTACCTTCCAGGTACACTAGCATAGCTTTTGTTGTCTTCACTGCTCTCGATAAGATATGTTGATTTTTACATTTATAGATATTACTTCAGTGTTGGCTCTTAAGGTGGAACTGCCAAAATGCCTTTGTTTACATTCCAAAATGCCTGAACAGGGAAAAGGCTAAATACTGATATCACAAGCAGGATAAAGGTAGAAGAGTCAAGTTGATAGGACACTTTTAGCGAATTTAGGGAGTCAGTGCTGGCAATGTAATATATTCTTAGTATTCAATGTATTTCTTGAGTAATCTTCATATACAACTTCCATTTAGGCCAAGGGAATAAGGGACAATTGTGTACTTGCAAGTATCTACTAGGTACTCTAGCATAGCTTGTACTGGCTTCACTGCTGTAGATAAGGTATGTGAATTTTTTCCCTTTACATTCATTAAGTCAGAGTTTTCTCTTTAGGGGAAGTGTCAAAACGCGTTTCTTTTGATTTCTCTAGTCCTCAAAAGGGAAAAGGCTAAGTAGTGAAATCACAAGCAGAAAAAGATCGAAGAGTCAAATTGATAGGATACTTGTAGAGACATTAGGTTATCAGTGCTGACAATGTAATATCTTCTTAGTATACATTGTATCCCTTGAGTTACCCTCAAATACACCTTCAAGTAGGCGAAAGGAGCAATTGACAAAGGTGTACTTGCAAATAACTTCCAGGTACAATAGCATAGCTTGTATTGTCTTCAGTGATCTCGATAAGATATATGCATTTTTACCCTGTATGTTCATTACTTCAGTGTTTTCTCTTAAGGAGAAACTACCAAAAAGCGTTTATTTGGATTCCTGTACGCCTCATCAGGGATATGGGTAAATACAGGTATCAAAAGCAGGATAATAATCAAAGACTCAATTTGATAGGATACTTGTAGAGAATTTAGGGTGTCAGTTCTGACCATGTTACATCTTCTTAGAATACGTTGTATCTCTTGAGTTATCTTCACATACACATTCCAAGTAGGGCAATGGAGAAATTGTCAATGGTGTACTTGCAAAAATCTTCCAGGAACAATAGCATAGATTGTATTGTCTTCACTGACCTCGAATGAGATATTTGGATTTTTACCCTGTACGTACATAACTTCAGTGTTTCCTTTAAGGAGGAACTACCAGAAAGCGTGTACTTGGATTCCTGTAGGCCCAAACAGGGATATGGCTAAATACTGATATCACAAGCAGGATAAAAATCAATGAGTCAAATTGATAGCACACTTGTAGAGAGTTTAGGGTGTCAGTGCTGAGAATTTAATATCTTCTTAGTATACATTGTATCTCTTGAGTTATTTTCAAATACACATTCCTAGTAGGCCAATGGAGAAATTGTCAATGGTGTACTTGCAAGTATCTTCCAGGTACACTAGCATAGCTTGTATTGTCTTCACTGCTCTCGATAAGATATGTGGATTTTTACCTTTTATATATATTACTTCAGTGTTGTCTCTTAAGGAGGAACTGCCAAAATGCCTTTGTTTACATTCCAAAATGCCTGAACAGGGAAAAGGCTAAATACTGATATCACAAGCAGGATAAAGGTAGAAGAGTCAAGTTGATAGGACACTTGTAGCGAATTTAGGGAGTCAGTGCTGGCATTGTAATATATTCTTAGTATTCAATGTATTTCTTGAGTAATCTTCATATATAACTTCCATTTTGACCAAGGGAATAAGGGACAATTGTGTACTTGCAAGTATCTTCCAGGTACTCTAGCATAGCTTGTACTGGCTTCACTGCTGTAGATAAGGTATGTGAATTTTTTCCCTTTACATTCATTAAGTCAGAGTTTTCTCTTTAGGGGAAGTGTCAAAACGCGTTTCTTTTGATTTCTCTAGTCCTCAAAAGGGAAAAGGCTAAGTAGTGATATCACAAGCAGGAAAAAGATCGAAGAGTCAAATTGATAGGATACTTGTAGAGACATTAGGTTATCATTGCTGACAATGTAATATCTTCTTAGTATACATTGTATCCCTTGAGTTACCCTCAAATACACCTTCAAGTAGGCCAATGGAGCAATTGACAAAGGTGTACTTGCAAATATCTTCCAGGTAGAATAGCATAGCTTGTATTGTCTTCAGTGATCTCGATAAGATATATGCATTTTTACCCTGTATGTTCATTACTTCAGTGTTTTCTCTTAAGGAGAAACTACCAAAAAGCGTTTATTTGGATTCCTGTACGCCTCATCAGGCATATGGGTAAATACAGGTATCAAAAGCAGGATAATAATCAAAGACTCAATTTGATAGGATACTTGTAGAGAATTTAGGGTGTCAGTTCTGACCATGTAACATCTTCTTAGAATACATTGTATCTCTTGAGTTATCTTCACATACACATTCCAAGTAGGGCAATGGAGAAATTGTCAATGGTGTACTTGCAAAAATCTTCCAGGAACAATAGCATAGATTGTATTGTCTTCACTGATCTCGAATGAGATATGTGGATTTTTACCCTGTATATACATTACTTCAGTGTTTCCTTTAAGGAGGAACAGCCAAAAAGCCTTTGTTTACATACTGAAAGGCCTGAACAGGGAAAAGGCTAAAGACTTATATCAAAAGCAGGATAAAGGTAGAAGAGTCAAGTTGATTGAACATTTGTAGAGAATTTAGGGAGTCAGTGCTGGCAATGTACAATCTTCTTAGTATTCATTGTATTTCTTGAGTAATCTTCATGTACAACTTCCATTTAGACCAAGGGAATAAGGGACAATTGTGTACTTGCAAGTATCTTCTAGGTAGTCCAGCATAGCTTGTACTGCCTTCACTGCTGTAGATAAGGAATGTGGATATTTACCCTTTACATACATTACTTCAGAGTTTTCTCTTTAGGGGAAGTGACAAAACGCGTTTCTTTTGATTTCTCTAGTCCTCAACAGGGAAAGGCTAAGTAGTGATATCACAAGCAGAAAAAAGATCGAAGAGCCAAATTGATAGGATACTTGTAGAGAGATTACGTTTTCAGTGCGTACAATGTAATATCTTCTTAGTACACGTTGTATCTCTTGAGTTATCCTCAAATACACCTTTCAAGAAGGCCAATGGAGAAATTGACAAACGTGTACTTGCAAATATGTCCAGGTACAATAGCATAGCTTGTATTGTCTTCTCATATCTCGATAAGATATGTGGATTTTTACCCTGTATACACATTACTTCAGTGTTTTCTCTTAAGGATGAACTACCAGAAAGCGTGTATTTGGATTCCTCTAGGCCTACACAGGGATATGCCTAAATACTGATATCACAAGCAGGATAAAAATCAAGGAGTCAATTTGATAGGACACTTGTAGAGAGTTAAGGGTGTCAGTGCTGACAATATTATATCTTCATGGTATATATTGTATCTCTTGAGTTACCCTCAAATACACCTTCCAATTAGGCCAATGCAGCAATTGACAAAGGTGCACTTGCAAATATATTCCAGGTACACTAGTATAGCTTGTAATGTCTGCACTACTCTCGATAAGATATGTGGATTTTTACCCTGTATATGCATTACTTCAGTGTTTTCTCTTAAGGAGGAACTACCAAAAAGCGTTTGTTTGGATTCCTGTAGGCCTCAACAGGGATATGGCTAAATAGTGATATCCCAAGCAAGATAAAATTCAAAGAATCAATTTGATAGGTCACTTGTAGAGAGTTTAGTGTGTCAGTGCTGACAATGAAATATCTTCTTAGTATACAGTGGATCTCTTGAGTTATTTTCAAATACACATTCCTAGTAGGACAATGGAGAAATTGTCAATGGTGTACTTGCAAGTATCTTCCAGGTTCACTAGCATAGCTTGTGTTGTCTTCACTGCTCTCGATAAGATATGTTGATTTTTACCCTTTATAGATATTACTTCAGTGTTGTCTCTTAAGGAGGAACCGCCAAAATGCCTTTGTTTATATTCCAAAATGCCTGAACAGGGAAAAGGCTAAATACTGATATCACAAGCAGGATAAAGATAGAAGAGTCAAGTTGATAGGATACTTGTAGCGAATTTAGGGAGTCAGTGCTGGCAATGTAATATCTTCCTATTATTCAATGTATTTCTTGAGTAATCTTCATATACACCTTCCATTTACGCCAAGGGAATAGGGGACAATTGTGTACTTGCAAGTATCTTCTAGGTACTCTAGCATAGCTTGTACTGCCTTCACTCCTGTAGATAAGGTATGTGGATATTTACCCTTTGCATATATTACTTCAGAGTTTTCTCTTTAGGGGAAGGGAAAAAATGTGTTTCTTTTGATTTCTCTAGTCCTCAACAGTGAAAAGGCTAAGTGGTGATATCACAAGCAGGAAAAAGATCAAAGAGTCAAATTGATAGGATACTTGTAGAGACATTAGGTTATCAGTGCTGACAATGTAATATCTTCTTAGTATACATTGTATCTCTTGAGTTACCCTCAAATACACCTTCAAGTAGGCCAATGGAGCAATTGACAAATGTGTACTTGCAAATATCTTCCAGGTATAATAACATAGCTTGTATTGTCTTCAGTGATCTCGATAAGATATGTGCATTTTTACCCTGTATGTACATTACTTCAGTGTTTCTCTTAAGGAGAAACTACCAAACAGCGTTTATTTGGATTCCTGTAGGCCACATCCGGGATATGGGTAAATACAGGTATCACAAGGAGGATAAAAATCAAAGACTCAATTTGATAGGATACTTGTAGAGAATTTAGGGTGTCAGTGCTGACCATGTAACATCTTCTTAGAATACATTGTATCTCTTCAGTTACCTTCAAATACACATTCCAAGTAGGGCAATGGAGAATTTGTCAATGGTATACTTGCAATAATCTTCCAGGTACAATAGCATAGTTTGTATTGTCTTCACTGATCTCGATTGAGATATGTGGATTTTTACCCTGTATGTACAATACTTCAGTGTTTCCTTTAAGGAGGAATTACCAGAAAGCGTGTATTTGGATTCCTGTAGGCCTAAACAGGGTTATGGCTAAATACTGATATCACAAGCAGGATAAAAATAAAGGAGTCAATTTGATAGGACACTTGTAGAGAATTTAGGGTGTCAGTACTGACTATGTAATATCTTCTTAGTATACATTGTATCTCTTGAGTTATTTTCAAATACACATTCCTAGTAGGAAAATGGAGAAATTGTCAATGGTGTACTTGCAAGTATCTTCCAGGTACACTAGCATAGCTTGTGTTGTCTTCACTGCTCTCGAGAAGATATGTTGATTTTTACCCTTTATAGATATTACTTCAGTGTTGTCTCTTAAGGAGGAACTGCCAAAATGCCTTTGTTTACATTCCAAAATGCCTGAACAGGGAAAAGGCTAAATACTGATATCACAAGCAAGATAAAGGTAGAAGAGTCAAGTTGATAGGACACTTGTAGCGAATTTATGGAGTCAGTGTGGGCAATGAAATATCTTCTTAGTATTCAATGTATTTCTTGACTAATTTTCATATACGACTTCCATTTTGGCCAAGGGAATAAGGGAAAATTGTGTACTTGAATGTATCTTCTGGGTACTCTTGCATAGCTTGTAGTGTCTTCACTGCTGTAGATAAGGTATGTGGATTTTAACCATTTATATACATTACTTCAGAGTTTTCTCTTCAGGGGAAGGGACAAAACCCGTTTCTTTTGATTTCTCTAGTCCTCAACAGGGAAAAGGCTAAGTAGTGATATCACAAGCAGGAAAAAGATCGAAGAGCCAAATTGATAGGATACTTGAAGAGACATTAGGTTTTCAGTGCTGACGATGTAACATATTCTTAGTATACATTGTATCTCTTGAGTTATCCTCAAATACATCTTCCAAGTAGGACAATGGAGCAATTGACAAACGTGATCTTGCAAATATGTCCAGGTTAAATAGCATAACTTGTATTGTCTTCACTTATCTCGATAAGATATGTGGATTTTTACCCTGTATATACATTACTTCAGTGTTTTCTCTTAAGGAGGAACTACCAGAAAGCGTGTATTTGGATTCCTGTAGGCCTAAAGAGGGATATGGCTATATAATGATATCACAAGCAGGATAAAAATCAAGGAGTCAATTTGATACGGCACTTGTAGAAAGTTTACGGTGTCGGTGCTGACCGTGTAATATCTTCTTAATATACATTGTATCTCTTGAGTTATCTTCAAATACACATTCCAAGTAGGCCTATGGAGAAATTGTCAATGGTGTACTTGCAAATATCTTCCAGATACAATAGCATAGCTTGTATTGTCTTCACTGATCTCGATGAGATATGTGGATTTTTACCTTGTATGTGGATTACTTCAGTGTTTTCTCTTAAGGAGGAACTTCCAAAAAGCGTTTATTTAGATTCCTGTTGTTCTCAAGAGGGATATGGCTAAATACTGATATCACAAGCAGGAAAAAATCAAGGAGTCAATTTGATAGGACACTTGTAGATAGTTTAGGGTGTCAGTGCTGACAATGAAATATATTCTTAGTATATATTGGATCTCTTGAGTTATTTTCAAATACACATTCCTAGTAGGCCAATGGAGAAATTGTCAATGGTGTACTTGCAAGTATCTTCCAGGTACACTAGCATAGCTTGTTTTGTCTTCACTGCTCTCGATAAGATATGTGGATTTTTAACCTTTATATATATATTACTTCAGTGTTGTCTCTTAAGGAGGAACTGTCAAAATGCCTTTGTTTAGATTCCAAAATGCCTGAACAGGGAAAAGGCTAAATACTGATATCTCAAGCAGGATAAAGGTAGAAGAGTCAAGTTGATAGGACACACTAGTGGCGAATGTAGGCACTCAGTGCTGGCAATGTAATATCTTCTTAGTATTCAAAGTATTTCTCTAGTAATCTTCATATACACCTTCCAATTTGGCCAAGGGAAAAAGGGACAATTGTGTACTTGAAAGGAAGTTCTGGGTACTCAAGCATAGCTGATACTGCCTTCACTGCTGTAGATAAGGTATGTGGATATTTATCCTTTACATACATTACTTCAGAGTTTCCTCTTTAGGGGAAGGGACAAAACGCGTTGGTTTTGATTTCTCTAGTCCTCAACAGGGAAAAGGCTAAGTAGTGATATCACACGCTGGAAATATATCGAAGAGTCAAATTGATAGGATACTTGTAGAGACATTAGGTTTCCAGTGCTGACAAAGTAATATCATCTTAGTATACAATGTATCTCTTGAGTTATCCACAAATACACCTTCCAAGTAGGCCAATGGAGCAATTGACAAAGGTGTACTTGCAAATATCTTCCAGGTACAATAGCATAGATTGTATTGTCTTCACTGATCTCGATAAGATATGTGGAGTTTTACCCTGTATATACATTACTTCAGTGTTTTCTCTTAAGGATGTACTACCAAAAAGCGTTTATTTGGATTCCTGTAGGCCTCAACAGGGATATGACTAAATAGTGACATCACAAGCAGGATAAAAATCAAAGAGTTAATTTGATAGGATATTGTAGAGAGTGTAGGGTGTCAGTGTTGACATTGTAATACCTTCGTAGTATACATTGTATCTCTTGTGTTCTCTTGAAATATACATTCCAAGTAGGCCGCTGTAGAAATTGTCAATGGTGTACTTGCAAGTATCTTCCAGGTATACTAGGACAGCTTGTATTGTCTTCACTGCTCTCAATAAGATATGTGCATTTTTACCCTTTACGTATGTTACTTCAGTGTTGTCTCTTAAGGAGGAACTGCCAAAATGCCTTTGTTTACATTCCAAAATGCCTGAAAAGGGAAAAAGCTAAATACTGATATCACAAGCAGGATAAAGTTAGAAGAGTCAAGTTGATAGGACACTTGTAGCGAATTTAGGGAGTCAGTGCATGCAATGTAATATTTTCTTAGTATTCATTGTATTTCTCGAGTAAGCTTCATATACAACTTCCATTTAGGCCAAGAAAATAAGGTACAATTGTGTACTTGCATGTATCTTCTAGGTACTCTAGCATAGCTTGTACTGGCTTCACTGCTGTAGATAAGTTATGTGGATTTTTACCCTTTACATACATTCCCTCAGGCTTTTCTCTTCTGGGGAAGTGAAAAAACGCGTGTCTTTTGATTTCTCTATTCCTCAAAAGGGAAATGGCTAAGTAGTGATATCACAATCACGAAAAAGATCGAAGAGTCAAATTGATAGGATACTTGTAGAGAGATTAGGTTTTCAGTGCTGACAATGTAATATCTTCTTAGTATACATTGTATCTCTTGAGTTATCCTCAAATACACCTTCCAAGTAGGCCAATGGAGCAATTGACAAAGGTGTACTTGCAAATATCTTCCAGGTACAATAGCATAGATTGTATTGTCTTCACTGATCTCGATAAGATATGTGGATTTTTACCCTGTATATCCATTACTTCAGTGTTTTCTCTTAAGGAGGTACTACCAAAAAGCGTTTATTTGGATTCCTGTAGTCCTCAACAGGGATATGGTTAAATACTGATATCACAAGCAGGATAAAAATCAAACAGTCAATTTGATAGGACACTTGTAGAGAGTTTAGGGTGTCATTGCTGACAATGTAATATCTTCTTAGCATACACTGCATGTCTTGTGTTCTCTTGAAATATACATTCCAAGGACGCCGATATAGAAATTGTCAGTGGTGTACTTGCAAGCATTTCCAGGTACACTAGCACAGCTTGTATTGTCTTCACTGCTCTTGATAAGATATAAGGATTTTTACACTTTATATATATATTCCTTCAGTGTTGTCTCTTAAGGAGGAACTGCCAAAATACCTTTGTTTACATTCCAAAATGCCTGAACAGGGAAAAGGCTAAATACTGATATCACAAGCAGGATAAAGGTAGAAGAGTCAAGTTGATAGAACACTTGTGGCGAATTTAGGGATTCAGTACGGGCAATGTAATATCTTCTTAGTATTCAATGTATTTCTTGAGTAATCTTCATATATAACTTCCATTTAGGCCAAGGGAGGAAGGGACAATTGTGTCCTTGTAAGTATCTTCTAGGTACTCTAGCATAGCTTGTACTGACTTCACTGCTGGAGATAAGGTATGCGGATTTTTACCCTTTACATACATTACTTCAGAGTTTTCTCTTTAGGGGAAGTGACAAAACGCGTTTCTTTTGATTTCTGTAGTCCTCAACAGGGAAAAGGCTAAGTAGTGATATCACAAGCAGGAAAAAGATCGAAGAGTCAAATTGATAGGATGCTTGTAGAGAGATTAGGTTTTCAGTGCTGACAATGTAATATCTTCTTAGTATACATTGTATCTCTTGATTTATCCTCAAATACACCTTCCAAGTAGGCCAATGGAGCAATTGACAAAGGTGTACTTGCAGATATCTTCCAGGTTTAATAGCATAGGGTGTATTGTCTTCCCTGATCTCGATAAGATATGTGGATTTTTATCCTGTATATGCATTATGTCAGTGTTTTCTCTTAAGGAGAAACTACCAAAAAGCGATTATTTGGATTCCTGCAGGCCTCAACAGAGATATGGCGAAATAGTGATATCATAAGCAGGATAAAAATAAAAGAGACAATTTCATAGGACACTTGTAGAGAGTTTAGGGTGTCAGTGCTGACAATGTAATATCTTCTTAGTATACATTGCATCTCTTGAGTTATCTTCAAATACACATTCCTAGTAGGCCAATGGAGAAATTGTCAATGGTGTACTTGGAAGTATCTTCCAGGTAATCTGTCATAGCTTGTATTGTCTTCACTGCTCTCGATAAGATATGTGGATTTTTACCCTTTATATATATTACTTCAATGTTGTTTCTTAAGGAGGAACTGCCAAAGTGTCTTTGTTTACATTCCAAAATGCCTGAACAGGGAAAAGGCTAAATACTGATATCACAAGCAGGATAAAGGTAGAAGAGTCAAGTTGATAGGACACTTGTAGCGAATTTAGGGAGTCAGTGCTGGCAATGTAATATCTTCTTAGTATTCAATGTATTTCTTGAGTAATTTTCATATACGACTTCCATTTTGGCCAAGGGAATAAGGGACAATTGTGTACTTGAAAGTATCTTCTGGGTACTCTTGCATAGCTTGTAGTGGCTTCACTGCTGTAGATAAGTTATGTGGATTTTTACCCTTTGCATACATTACTATAGAGTTTTCTCTTTAGGGGAAGGGACAAAACGCGTTTCTTTTGATTTCTCCAGTCCTCAACAGGGAAAAGGCTAAGTAGTGATATCAAAAGCAGGAAAAAGATCGAAGAGTCAAATTGATAGGATACTTGTAGAGACATTAGGTTTTCAGTGCTGACAATGTAACATCTTCTTAGTATACATTGCATCTCTTGAGTTATCATCAAATACATCTTCCAAGTAGGCCAATGGAGCAATTGACAAACGTGATCTTGCAAATACGTCCAGGTACAACAGCATAGCTTGTATTATCTTCACTTATCTCGATAAGATATGTGGATTTTCACCCTGTATATACATTACTTCAGTGTTTTCTCTTAAGGAGGAACTACCAGAAAGCGTGTATTTGGATTCCTGTTGGCCTAAACAGGGATATGGCTATATACTGATAACACAAGCAGGATAAAAATCGAGGAGTCAATTTGATAGGACACTTGAAGAGAGTTTAGTGTGTCAGTGGTGACAATGAAATATCTTCTTAGTATACATTGTATCTCTTGAGTTATCCTCAAAGACACCTTCCAAGTAGGGCAATGGAGCAATTGACAAAGATGTACCAGCAAATATCTTCCAGGTGCAATAGCATAGCTTGTATTGTCTTAAATGATATCGATGAGATATGTGGATTTTTACCCTGTATATACATTACTTCAGTGTTTTCTCTTAAGGAGGTACTACCAAAAAGCGTTTATTTGGATTCCTGTAGGCCTCAACAGGGATATGGCTAAATACTGATATCAAAAGCAGGATAAAAATCAAAGAGTCAATTTGATAGGATACTTGTAGAGAGTTTAGGGTGTCAGTGCTGACAGTGTAATATCTTCTTAGTATACAGTGTATCTCTTGAGTTATCTTCAAATACACATTCCAAGTAGGACGATGTAGAAATTGTGAGTGGTTTACATGCAAGTATTTTCCAGGTACAGTAGTATAGCTTGTATTGTCTTCACTGCTCAGGATAAGAAATGTGGATTTTTACCCTTTATATATATTACTTCAGTGTTGTCTCTTAAGGAGGTACTGCCAAAATGCCTTTGTTTACATTCCAAAATGCCTGAACAGGGAAAAGGCTAAATACTGATATCACAAGCAGGATAAATGTAGAAGAGTCAAGTTGATAGGACACTTGTAGCGAATTTAGGGAGTCAGTGCTGGCAATGTAATATCTTCTTAGTATTCAATGTATTTCTTGAGTAATCTTTATATACAACTTCTATTTTGACGATTGGGAATAAGGGACAATTGTGTACTTGCAAGTATCTTCTAGGTACTCTAGCATAGCTTGTACTGGCTTCACTGCTGTAGATAAGGTATGTGGATTTTTACCCTTTACATACATTACTTCAGAGTTTTCTCTTTAGGGGAAGTGACAAAACGCGTTTCTTTTGATTTCTCTAGTCCTCAACAGGGAAAAGGCTAAGTAGTGATATCACAAGCAGGAAAAAAATCGTTGAGTCAAATTGTTAACATACTTGTAGAGACATTAGGTTTACAGTGCTGACAATGTTATATCTTCTTAGTATATGTTTTATCTCTTGAGTTATCCTCAAAGACACCTTCCATGTAGGTCAATGGAGCAATTGACGAAGGTGTACCAGCAAATATCTTCCAGGTGCAATAGCATAGCTTGTATTGTCTTAAATGATCTCGATGAGATATGTGGATTTTTACCCTGTATGTACATTACTTCCGTGTTTTCTCTTAAGGAGGAACTATCAAAAAGCGTTTTTTTTGGATTCCTGTAGGCCTCAACAGGGATATGGCTAAATACTGATATAAAAAGCAGGATAAAAATCAAAGAGTCAACTTGATAGGACACTTGTAGAGAGTTTAGGGTGTCAGTGCTGACAATGTAATATCTTCTTAGTATACAGTGTATCTCTTGATTTATCTTCAAATACACATTCCAAGTAGGCCGATGTAGAAATTGTGAATGGTTTACATGCAAGTATTTTCCATGTACAGTAGTATAGCTTGTATTGTCTTCACTGCTCTGGATAAGAAATGTGGATTTTTACCCTTTATATATATTACTTCAGTGTTGTCTCTAAGGAGGTACTGCCAAAATGCATTTGTTTACATTTCAAAATGCCTGAACAGGGAAAAGGCGAAATACTGATATCACAAGCAGGATAAAGGTAGAAGAGTCAAGTTGATAGGACAATTGTAGCGAATTTAGGGATTCAGTGCTGGAAATGTAATATCCTCTTAGTATTCAATTTATTTCTTGAGTAATCTTCCTATACAACTTCCATTTTGGCCAGGGGAATAATGGACACTTGTGTACTTGCAAGTATCTTCTAGGTACTCTAGCATAGCTTGTACTGGCTTCACTGCTGTAGATAAGGTATGTGGATTTTTACCCTTTTCATATATAACCTCAGAGTTTTCTCTTTAGCGGAAGTGACAAACCCGTTTCTTTTGATTTCTCTAGTCCTCAATAGGGAACAGACTAAGTAGAGATATCACAAGCAGGAAAAATATCGAAGAGTCAAATTGATAGAATACTTGTAGAGACATTAGGTTTTCAGCGCTGACAATGTAATATCTTCTTAGTATACATTGTATCTCTTCTCTTCTCTTGAAATATATATTCCAATTAGGTCGATGTAGAAATTGTCAATGGTGTACTTGCAAGTATCTTCCAGGTATACTAGCACAGCTTGTATTGTCTTCACTGCACCCGATAAGATATGTCGATTTTTACCCTTCGTATATATTACTTCTGTGTTGTCTCTTAATGAGGTACTGCCAAAATGCATTTGTTTACATTTCAAAATGCCTGAACAGGGAAAAGGCGAAATACTGATATCACAAGCAGGATAAAGGTAGAAGCGTCAAGTTGATAGGACAATTGTAGCGAATTTAGGGATTCAGTGCTGGCAATGTAATATCTTCTTAGTATTCAATTTATTTCTTGGGTAATCTTCATATACAACTTCCATTTTGGCGAGGGGAATAATGGACACTTGTGTACTTGCAAGTATCTTCTAGGTACTCTAGCAGAGCTTGTACTGGCTTCACTTCTGTAGATAAGGTATGTGGATTTTTCCCCTTTTCATACATAACCTCAGAGTTTTCTCTTTAGCGGAAGTGACAAAACCCGTTTCTTTTGAATTCTCTAGTCCTCAATAGGGAAAAGCCTAAGTAGAGATATAACAAGCAGGAAAAATATCGAAGAGTCAAATTGATAGGATACTTGTAGAGACATTAGGATTTCAGCGTTGACAATGTAATATCTTCTTAGTAAATGTTGTATCTCTTGAATTATCCTCAAAGACACCTTCCATGGAGGCCAATGGAACAATTGACAAAGGTGTACTTGCAAATATCTTCCAGGTACAATAGCATAGCTTGTATTCTCTTCACTGATCTCGATAAGATATGTGGATTTTTATCCTGTATATACATTACTTCAGTGTTTTCTCTTAAGGAGAAACTACCAAAAAGCGTTTATTTGGATTCCTGTAGGCTTCAACAGGGATATGGCTAAATACTGATATCACAAGCAGGATAAAAATCAAAGAGTAAATTTGATAGGATACTTGTAGAGAATTTAGGGTGTCAGTGCTGACAATGTAATATCTTCTTAGTATACATTGTACCTCTTCTCTTCTCTTGAAATATACATTCCAAGTAGGTCGATGTAGAAATTGTCAATGGTGTACTTGCAAGTATCTTCCAGGTATACTAGCACAGCTTGTATTGTCTTCACTGCTCTCGATAAGATATGTGGATTTTTACCCTTTATATATATTACTTCTGTGTTGTCTCTTAAGGAGGAACTGTCAAAGTGCCTTTCTTTACATTCCAAAATGCCTGAACAGGGAAAAGGCTAAATACTTATGTCACAAGCAGGATAAAGGTAGATAATTCAAGTTCATAGGACACTTGTAGCAAATTTAGGGAATCAGGGCTGGCAATGTAATATCTTCTGAGAATTTAATGTATTTCTCCAGTAATCTTCATATACAACTTTCATTTTGGCCAAGGGAATAAGGGACAATTCTGTACTTGCAAGTATCTTCTAGGTAGTCTAGCATAGCTTGTACTGGCTTCACTGCTATAGATAAGGTATGTGGATTTTTACGCTTTACATACATTACTTCAGAGTTTCCTCTTTAGGGGAAGTGACAAAACGCGTTTCTTTTTATTTCTCTAGTCCTCACCAGGGACAAGGCTAAGTAGTGTTATCACAAGCAGGAAAAAGATCGAGAAATCAAATTGATAGGATACTTGTAGAGAGATTAGGTTTTCAGTGCTGACAATGTAATATCTTCTTAGTATACATTGTATCTCTTGAGTTATCCTCAAATACACCTTCCAAGTAGGCCAATGGAGCAATTGACAAAGGTGTACTTGCAAATATCTTCCAGGTACAATAGCATAGATTTTATTGTCTTCACTGATCTCGATAAGATATGTGGATTTTACCCTATATATACATTACTTCAGTGTTTTCTCTTAAGTAGGTACTACCAAAAAGCGTTTATTTGGATTCCTGTAGGGCTCAACAGGGATATGGCTAAATACTGATATCAGAAGCAGGATAAAAATCAGAGTCAATTTGATAGGATACTTGTAGAGAGTTTAGGGTGTGAGTGGTGACAATGTAATATCTTCTTAATATACATTGTATCTCTTGAGTTATCTTCAAATACACATTCCAAGTAGGCCAATGGAGAAATTGTCAATGGCGTACTTGCAAGTATCTTCCAGGTACACTAGCATAGCTTGTTTTTCCTTCACTGCTCTCGATAAGATATGTGGATTTTTACCCTTCATATACATTACTTCAGTGTTGTCTCTTAAGGAGGAACTGCCAAAATGCCTTTCTTTAGATTCCAAAATGCCTGAACAGGGAAAAGGCTAAATACTGATATCACAAGCAGGATAAATGTAGAAGAGTCAAGTTGATAGCTCACTTGTAGCGAATTTAGGGGGTCAGTGCTGGCAATGTAATACCTTGTTAGTATTCGATGTACTTCATGAGTAATCTTCATATAAATCTTCCATTTTGACCAAGGGAATAAGGGACAGTTGTGTACTTGCAAGTATCTTCTAGCTACAATAGCATAGATTTTATTTTCTTCACTGATCTCGATAAGATATGTGGAGTTTTCCCTGTATATACATTACTTCAATGTTTTCTCTTAAGGAGGTACTACCAAAAAGCGTTTATTTGGATTCCTGTAGGCCTCAACAGGGATATGGCTAAATACTGATATCACAAGCAGGATAAAAATCAAAGAGTTAATTTGATAGGATACTAGTAGAGTGTTTAGGGTGTGAGTGCTGACAATGTAGTATCTTCTTAGTATACATTTCATCTCTTGTGTTCTCTCGAAATACACATTCCAAGTAGGGCGATGTAGAAATTGTCCATGATGCACTTGCAAGTATCTTCCAGATACACTAGCATAGCATGTTTTGTCTTTACTGCTCTCGATAAGATATGTAACCCTTTATATATATATATTACTTCAGGGTTGTCTCTTAAGGAGGAACTGCCAAAATGCCTTCGTAAACATTCTAAAATGCCTGATCAGGGAAAACTCTAAATAGTGATATCACAAGCAGATTAAATATAGAAGAGTCAAGTTGATTGGACACTTGTAGCGAATTTAGGGGGTCAGTGCTGGGAATGTAATATCTTCTTAGTATTCAATGTATTTCTTGTGTAATCTTCATGTAGAAGTTACATTTAGGCCAAGGGAATAAGGGACAATTGTGTACCTACTAGTATCTTCTAGGTACTCTAGCCTAGCTTGTACTGGCTTCACTGTTGTAGATAAGGTATGTGGAATTTTACCCTTTACATACATTACTTCAGAGTTTTCTCTTTAGGGGAAGTGACAAAACGCGTTTCTTTTGATTTCTCTAGTCCTCAACAGGGAAAAGGCTAAGTAGTGATTTCACAAGCAGGAAAAAGATCGAAGAGTCAAATTGATAGGATACTTGTAGAGAGCTTAGGGTGTCAGTGCTGACAATGTAATATCTTCTTAGTATACATTGCATCTCTTGTGTTCTCTTGAAATACACATTCCAAGTAGGCCGATGTAGAAATTGTCAATGGTGTACTTGCAAGTATCTTCCAGGTACACTAGCATAGCTTGTTTTGTCTTCACTGCTCTCGATAAGATATGTGGATTTTAACCCTTTATATATATTACTTCAGTGTTGTCTCTTAAGGAGGAACTGCCAAAATGCCTTTGTTTAGATTCCAAAATGCCTGAACAGGGAAAAGGCTAAATACTGATATCAGAAGCAGGATAAATGTAGAAGAGTCAAGTTGATAGGTCACTTGTAGCGAGTTTAGGGGGTCAGTACTGGCAATGTAATATCTTCTTAGTATTCGATGTACTTCTTGAGTAATCTTCATATACAACTTCCATTTTGACCAAGGGAATAAGGGACAGTTGTGTACTTGCAAGTATCTTCTAGGTACAATAGCATAGATTGTATTGTCTTCACTGATCTCGATAAGATATGTGGATTTTTACCCCGTATGCACATTATTTCAATGTTTTCTCTTAAGGATGTACTACCGAAAGGCGTTTATTTGGATTCCTGTAGGCCTGAACAGGGATATGGATAAATACTGATATCAAAAGCAGGATAAAAATCAAAGAGTTAATTTGATAGGATACTAGTAGAGGGTTTAGGGTGTCAGTGCTGACAATGTAATATCTTCTTAGGATACATTGTATCTCTTGAGTTATCTTCAAATACACATTCCTAGTAGGCCAAAGGAGAAATTGTCAATGGTGTACTTGCAAATATCTTCCAAGTACACTAGCATAGCTTCTGTTGTCTTCACTGTTCTCGATAAGATATGTGGATTTTTACCCTGTATATATATATATATATTACTTCAATGTTTTCTCTTAAGGATGTACTACCAAAAACGTTTATTTGGATTCCTTACAGCCTCAACAGGGATATGGCTAAATACTGATATCACAAGCAGGATAAAAATCAAAGAGTTAATTTGATCGGATACTTGTAGAGGGTTTAGGGTGTCAGTGCTGACAATGCAATATCTTCTTAGCATGAATTTCATCTCTTGTGTTCTCTTGAAAAACACATTCCCAGTAGGCCGATGTAGAAATTGTCAATGGTGTACTTGCAAGTATCTTCCAGGTACACTAGCATAGCTTGTTTTGTCTTCACTGCTCTCGATAAGATATGAGGATTTTTACCCTTTATATATATTACTTCAGTGTAGTCTCTTAAGGAGGAAGTGCCAAAATGCCTTTGTTTAGATTCCCAAATGCCTGAACAGGGAAAAGGCTAAGTACTGATATCACAAGCAGGATAAAAGTAGAAGAGTCAAGGTGATAGGACACTTGTAGCGAATTTATGGAGTCATTGCTGGCAATGTATATATCTTCTTAGTATTCAATGTATTTCTTGAGTAATCTTCATATACAACTTCCATTTAGGCCAAGGGATTAAGGGACAATTGCTTACTTGCAAGTGTCTTCTAGGTACTCTAGGCTAGCTTCTACTGGCTTCACTGCTGTAGGTAAAGTTTGTAGATTTTAACCCTTTACATACATTACTTCAGAGTTTTCTCTTGAGGGGAAGTGACAAAACGCGATTCTTTGTATTTCTATAGGCCTCAACAGGGAAAAGGCTAAGTAGTGATATCAAAAGCAGAAAAAAGATCGAGGGGTCAAATTGATAGGATACTTGTAGAGAGATAAGGTTTTCAATGCTGACAATATAATATCTTCTTAGTATACATTGTGTCTCTTGATTTATCCTCAAATACACGTTACAAGTAGGCCAATCGAGCAATTGACAAAGGTGTACTTGCAAATATCTTCCAGGTACAATAGCATGGAT